>VZTV01028912.1:14081-27848 GCA_013400875.1 Anhinga rufa
CACCAACCCAAAACCCCAAAATCTAACTCTGCAGAGACCCAAGCTCTCAATAACCACTTCACTTTTTGCTAAGTTGCTTTTCTGTGCCTAAGTGACCAGAAAACAGCAGAAACATATTCTAACAGATTGTTTCCCACCTCTTCCCTGCCTACCCAAGGCATGTTTAATATCTCTCCAGAAAAAAAAAATTAGTCTCCAATAAATCATCAAGTTTACTGCAACGCTTAAACCCTGCTTGTCCTTCAGCGCTCTGCTATAACGGGACTGATTCACCCACACACGCTTTGAAACAAGGTCCCTTTGTTCAGGTAGCTCTTTGCCACCCCTCATACTGCTTTGCCCCGACCGGCGCGGGGAGGCAGCGCTCCTGCCGCAGGTCCGCGGTCCCCGGGGACGCCCCGCCAGCCTTTGCCCCAGCTGGGGAGGGGGCCCTGCCGCCGGGCGCGGGGCGGGCGGCGCCGGCGCAGCGCCGTTACCGGCAGGTGGCAGCTGCACACCGCGGAGGGGCTGCTCCGCGGCGGCACGGAGCGAAACCTGGGCGTTCTCTGGCCTTGCGAGTGCAGCTTGCCAATACCGGGTGACCTTGGCACAGGCATGGCCTCACCCCTGAGCGGGGATGCGACCTTCCTGCTTTTCGCCCCGAGCAGGGGGTGAGCGCACTAGGAGCCCCAGCAAGGACGGAGAGAAGAGGCTGGAAGGACACAGTGCTTATCCTTCCATGCATGGGGTGGGGGGAGAAGAAGAAATCAACCAATTCACAGGCCACATCTCTCCTCCTTCCACCCTAGGCTCAACCTCTCGACAGAGACATTTAGAACTCATCTTCTAACCTGATCCCACCTCAGACTCGCTCATGCAGGTTCCAGCCAGTCCCCAAATACATTTTGGGCAGAGTAACTCAGAGTACAGGAGCAAACCCTGCTCCCTCTCCACACCAAAGCCTCACCCCATAACACATGGCGCTACTGGGCTGCAGCAGTTCCCCACAGCACCAAGCCCACAAGTGAGCACTAGCCTGCTATTATCACTTGCTCCTTTCATTTCCAGGCCCCACTGCTCAAGAAGGCCCCTCCTTCCACCTCAGTCAGCCCTACAACAAGAGCATCTCACTGCACCGTGCCACAACTCCTGCTCCAGCTCCACATCCTCTTCTGGGATGTCCTTGTTCATTTCCATCTTTTCCTTCCTCCTTCTTTCTCCTCCTCCTTCTCTTTCTCCTGGCTGGTGGCCCAGGTGGGCTGTCTCAGAGAAGAGAGATACAAATTGCAGTTTACAGAAAGCAGTCACACCTGCTCACCCAGAGAGGCTTGCTTTGAGGAGCTACAGAAATGAGAGGATTGCCCCTTCCCTGATGCATTGACTGGTTAATTGATCCTCTGTTAAGAGACCATGATGGGCTCTGCTAATGCATCTGCTACGGTTACCCTCTCAGGCCAGGCAATAGGAATGCTTTATACTAAAATACAAGAGATTCCCAGAGATACCCCATCAGCTTACAGAAGGCCCCTGTTGCCCAAGGGCCAGATCCACACCTGATCCCAGGGTGCAAATAAGCTCTCTGCATCAGCTCGGCCTCCTGCACAAACAAGTAAGACAAAGAGTAGGTGGTGTGTCCCATCAGGATGACACTAGGGAGCCTGCAGCACAGCTGAATCTGGGTCCACTCTTCCCCCGAGCAGTGTTTTACCCCCAGGAGGATCCTTTCTGTCCCAGTTCCTTGCAGCCTTCCACAGGCAGCGCAGAGATGACTCACACAGAAACTTTTCTTGTCAAGGACAAAAACTGGAAATACTATTTTTCTTCCTCCTCTCCCCAACCCCCAAAGCTTCAGTTCTGTAGAAACCAATGGGGCCAAAAAAGGGACTAGACAACACATCAAGCACTGCCAGCTTAATCCAACCCCAGTTCCTCATTTACCAATGTCAGCCTCCTCTCCAAGCTTTCTTTGGCTTTCATCTCTTCTTTTATCTGTGCGCTGTCTCTGGTTTGCCCCTTCTGGTCGCTACTGCTTTGATCTCTTGAACCTCTGTAATCCAGAGCCGAATCCATGATAGCTTATGCTGAAGAGTTTGCACGTTTTTCCTGTTGTTACACTCCTTAAATCCTTTCTTTTTTTCTCCCCTGAAACTTCAGGCAGATTCCTTCTGTGCAACAAACGGGCATTTTAGATGTCCAGCCTGACCCTTTTATGGTTCCCCAGACCCCTGGACCTTTGCATCCCTGTGCTGCTGGTTTCTGGCTTCCTCCATCATAACATAGTAGCAATTCTTACTGTACAGGCTAAGGGCCGTACTTGGATTGTGGAGATCTGCAAGAGCCTCAGGATTAATCATAGAGGTTTGCCTAGGCCATGTTATCTGGTCCCTAAGTGGCACAGAGAGTGTCTACTGTTCCATGAATAGTTTCATCAGACAAACATGGGAGACACAGTGGGAACTCTGTGAGCAAACTCATTTGATTTCGGCTGTTTTCTTTTCTATTTTCATCCAAAGGTGGATGGTGATTCTTTATTTCACCATGAGTACAGTGAGAAGAGGAAAAAAGACAACAGCAGAAGGATAAACAGGGGCTTTCAAGAAAGCTTTGCTCTTCCCAGGCACGGATGGATGTATCCATCAAGCAGTTACAGGAGCACTCCTCTTCCCCATCCTGGAGAGTGGAGGAGCACTACTGTAGAGCCAGACCACTGCAGTAACCATGTGGATTCCACGTGAATGGCACTCCTAGCTTGCTTGCTCAGAAAGGAGCCCCTTATGTTGTTCACCAGTAGTTTTAGAATAGCTATGTGTAAAGAAAGCACCCTAATTTTTAATTAAAAATGTGGGAGAAGAAAAACATGAGAAAATATGGTTGTGTTTTGAAATTCCTAATTCTACACTGTAAGGGACGGTGTCAGGGCAGAGTCTGCCCGAGCTCTCCCTTGAGGCCCCTGGCTGATAGGGACTCAGTCAAAAAGGAGCAGTGAGTCACTGCACGGAACTTTCTGCCCCAGTTTTCTGGGATACAGACCTATCTGAGACCAGCCTCTTCCCCTCATCCACAGAGCCGCTGCAGGGTGGGGGCTCTCCTGCCCCTGGCCACCACGCTGCTGCAGGGGTGCAAACTGCTGCCGTTCAGCTCTCTCAGCATCGGGGTGGGGGGGGCGGCAGCTGATGCAGCAAGTTCTGCCTCTACCTTACAACCAGCCGTGCAGAGTTAAGGGCCCTGCTGCCTCTCCTCAGACTGATTCCTTCTGAAAGCAAATCACATAACATCAGGCCTATGTTTATTTTCCCCTTAAATTAGGGTGGCTTGATTTTAATTGAGAGATCTGCCAGAATAAGGCACACTTGTGCAGTTGTCATCAGAAATGCATGCTTGCTTTTGCTTTTTTCTTTTTCTTTTTCTTTTTCTTTTTCTTTTTCTTTTCTTTTTCTTTCTCTTTCTCTTTCTTCTTTTTTCCTTTCCTTTTTTCTCCTTCTTTTCTTTCTTTTTTCTTTCTTCCTCCTTCCTTCCTTCTTTCTGCCTTCATTCCTTCCTTTCTCACTTCCTTTCCTCCCTTGTTTCCTTCATATATCAACTTGCTTGATGCAACCCTTTCCCACCTACAGACAAGAAACAGGACAAAAGAGGAATAATTCCCAGGGGAGCTCTGGAGGACCCAGCTGAAGTGGAGGTGTCACCTTCCTCTGAGGCCAACCCTGTCCCCCATACCCGATGTGCTTCACCTTCCCCTGTTCATGGTGATCTGGCACATTTGTGCCACATATGCTGGGTTGCATGCTGGTGGGGCTGGGCAACCTGCGCATGGTAGCCTCCAGGGAGAGGGCTGCAGGGGACAGTCCGACACAACCCATGTCTCACAAGAAGTTTTCCACTGCTGTGGCCCAGACTTCCCTATAATATGTGGAGTTTGGGAAGCCAGATGCTGAAGGAAGGCTCTGGTCCATGCCATTCCCAGAGCTGAACAGCACAGTTCTGTTTCAGGGCTCTGATGGGCTGTGGTCCTGGATATATGACACTGGGAATGGCTCTGAAAAGAGCAGTTGCCCAAGAGGGAGAGGGCTCTTGCTGGTGTCGTGGATGGCATTGCCACCCCAGCATCCTCTAACCTCTCTAACCCCTTGTTTTATATCACAGAAGTCTACCTTATGCTGTGGAAAGCAACCTGGGAGATACAGCCCCACCTGATCCTTTTTCTCATCTGGAAGAGCTGGAAAAAGACAGTAGCCTGAGAAATTGGCTGACCTTCTTGATCCATTCAGCTGTCTAGCCTTATATTTGTCCTTTAAATAACTTGCCAAAAAACAAACAAGCCCAAAACAACCAATCAGCAGGAAAAAAGAGCCCAAACAAAACAAGAGAGACTTCCGTTTCCAGCCTTGCCCTTCTGCAGTGGCTGGTCTGAAGTAGTTTAATCTAAACCAGGCTTCGGCAATTGCTGAAGAAAGCAATGTCCGCGGTGGGTATTTAGAGACTGGGGCTCGCCTGCCGTACACTATCCAGGGGTTTATTACCTGCTGAAAAAGCTTAATGTGCTTCAGGTGCTATGTGATGTCCAGATGTCATGGCAGAAGCAGCTTGGGGAGTGCCGGTGATAGAAATGCTGCTGCGTGAATGCAGAGACATTAGTACCAAATGTGATATTCAGTCCCAGCTCACCTATTAATCCAAAAACACAGGAATGGCCAAACTGGTTAGGTCCATCCAGCCCAATACCCTGTCTATGGCAGCTAGCTGTAGTAGGTACTTAAGGAAGGATATCAGAACAGGGCATGCAGATCATGGCTCAGGGCCAGTGATTTGTGGCTCTGGGATTTCCGGAGCCAGACATAGTGTCTTTGTATTTAATAGCCCCTGGTGAATTTTGCTTCCAGGAACTTATCCAGCTACTTCTAAATCTCTTTGTATCCACAGTTTCCTGTGGCAAGCAGTTTCACAGCTTAACAACACATATTATTTAGTGTTGCCCATTTTTTTCATACCCTGAGGCTGGGTGAGTTTTCCCTGTGGGATGCCACTCAAGATTAGCCCTGGATCCAACTCACACTCAAAAAGTGGATGGATGAGTGGATGGAGACTGAAATAATGTGGCTGTTATGATCAGGTGTGCAATTATCAGTAAGCCACAAGTGGGGTGTGTTTTAGGAGCCGAGACACAGCTCCTCACCTGTCTGGTTGTTAACAGGTCACATGTTGCTGTCTGCATTACAGAAAAAGTGAGTTTTCAAGAGTGAACAGGAACAGAAGATGGGCACAATCTGGGTAGTGAATGAAGGACAGCATGGGAGAAAATGTGTTTGTCAGATTGGTAGAGAACGGTGTGATTGAAGGTAGCATCCCTTGTCAGGAAAGTGGAAAGTGTGTTCCAACAGCTTTATGCCCAGTTCAGGAAAGTAAAAGAGATTTGCAGGCAGTGGTTCGTATGTGAAGACTTGGAAGGAAGATGTTAAAGTGGGAAATCCTACAGGGAGAAAGGATACAGCACCCACTGTTGCAGCATTTGAGGAGGCTGATTTCTCTGCAGAGGTCAGACCTGGCAGACACAGTTATCCCTTTCATTTGAAAACTGACAGCTTTCGGGCTAAAGCCCACCAAGTAGCTAGGCACTTGCAAGGTAGAATAGCTGTGTTTAAATTAGGTCACGGAGAAGTTCATCTTATCGAAGTCACCTGCATCATTTCCACCCTAATCAGGAACAGTAGTTGATGGGAATTGTTCAGCAAGCTATGGCTTAGGCATAGGGGATTTAGAAATAATTCTGAAATCCACATATGGTAAAAGCGTCACAGTGCTTTATTTCCCCACCAACACGACTGATGGAGCAGAAGTGGGAATGTTTTCTACTTAGAATCCAATTTCCAGAATTGCTCAGCTCCCATTTAGGCAACAAAGTCATTGACCAGATGTGGGAAAGAGCCAGTCAAAAGTGTTGGTGCTGAGCAATTGTATGTCACCCCTTCCTTGAATGAGACATTCAAAGCCTTCTCAGCTGACTGGCAGCCTTGTCCAAGGGCTATTTATGGATTCAGAGCCACTTTAAAAGCTGCAGGGTTGACCTCAGGCACACGATAGATGGTCAGCACATTTTTTCTGGGAAAGTGGAGTGCAATTCAAGATTTCTTGTAACTTTTTTTGTTCACCTGACACACGCACTCCAAAGACAGTGAAAGATGAGAAAATAATATGCACTTGATAAATGACCAAAAGAAAGTTTCCGATCTGTAGCGGTTCCCATTATTCTTATTCTTGGCATCAGCAGAGTTATGGCAATCTTCCCCCTGTTCCCCCCCGCAAGCTCTACTCCCCCTTAACAATTTTTTTCCCCTGTCAAATTCACATGAGTGGCACCTGGGAGCATTTTGACCAAAGGGAAATTGACTGAGCAAAGTTGCCTCTTTTCAAATACATTTTCTTAAGGGACTGGAATGAATAAGAATCATAGTCATAACATGGCTAAACAGTCTTTGTTTAACTTAATGCAATATAATAACCTAAGTGTTGCAACACAGCTCCTTGCTGTGACATCCTTTTTCCATTTGCTTAATTTTCACCCCAAACACACGCTGTTAATAAGCTGCTGAGAAAATACAGCTCTTGTGACAAAATCCAGAAACTGAGACCCTGTATGGTGTGTTAGATACACAACTTTTATTTGGACTGGCAAGTGGCACTGAAATTGGTATTGCAAAATAGATCCATTTTTCTTGCTGCCAAATGTGATGGACAGATGAAAAGGGAAGGTTGGAGAAGTGGATGGCAATAAGCAGAGAACAAATAAAATAAAATCCCTGACAGAAAGTAACATGTGAGTTAGAATAGACATGTGATTGCCAGCAGGGAAATGCAGGATGCAGGGTGCTTTGTCAACAGCCAAAGTTAAAATAAATGTCACACTGGCACTGAAAACTGCAAGATTAAACTCCTCCTGGTGATTTATAATTTAAGAGAGAAAAAGGCAGGCAGACACCCAGTGACTGGGCTCAAAAGAAAAACTCCTGTTGACTTCAGTGAGTTTTGGAGCAGGTCCAGTGCAGTAAAGGTTCAAATCTGATCTCTGGAGTCAGAGAGTGTTTGGCCACTGATTTTAATCAGCAGAATCAGGCTCTTAATCAAATTTTTTATATGTTTCCTGCTTTTTTACTTGCTTTGTAGCAAATCTGGAAGTCATACTTGTTTTGGGGTGCTAAGTGAAAGTAAATAAAGACTGACATAAAATTTGTGACATCTTTAAATTAAAACACAGTTTCATTAAGGAATACGACTAAACCTTTCTCTTTCATTTCCCAAACAAACCCCATGCTTTAGAAACACCTGAAATAAATTCCAGTTTTGTACAAACAACAGTATTTTGAAAGTTTCACAAATTATCCTGAAGATTGTTGGGGAAGGGAATTTTCCCTAAAAATAATATGCAAAAGACTGTCTTACTAAGTGAAAGCTGCAAAATGCTTTATTTTATGCCATTTATATAAAACAATTTATACAAAAATTACACGGGACCACGTGGAAAATAGGAAATAAGATTCAAAGACATTGGTTTCCAGGCCTTTGTCCTTCCTATACCTGTAGCATTCTCTGACTTTTTCACCAGGGATTTCCAAACCACAGTTGAAGAGTGGTATTTGCTAAGCACTGAATACCGAGGTCCAACCTGCAAAAGCAGGGACAGAATAAAAAACAATCAAAAATTTCAACTTTGGCCACTCAAACCCTTTCTAAGAGCCTCAAGCACGTTTTAAACAACAAGATCAGTGTTTATGGACGAAGTGTTCGGCACCTTACTTCCTGTGCAGAAAAGGAAATGTCTTACTGAGGTGACTACCTCTGTAAGAGTGGATGGTTCATAAGCATATAGAAAAAAAAGAGAGAAATACTGTTGAGGCTTTCCACATTCTGGAAGTGACTGTTCAGGGGCTCTGATGCTCCCCAGGTTGTTCTATTAGGCCTGGACAATTTGGCATTGGCATTCAAGCCAAAGCAAAGGTTGCTTGTTTGATGTGCTTCTTTCGGGAATCAAATCATAGAATGTCTAGGTTGGAAAAGACCTTTAAGATCATCAAGTCCAACCGTTAACCTAGCACTGCCAAGCCCACCACTAAACCATGTCCCTAAGTACCACATCTACATGTCTTTTAAATACCTCCAGGGATGGTGACTCAACCATTTCCCTGGGCAGCCTGTTCCAGTGCTTGGCAGCCCTTTCAGTGAGGAAATTTTTCCTAATATTCAATCTAAACCTCTCCTGGTACAATTTGAGGCATTTTCCTCTCGTCCTATCACTCGTTACTTAGGAGAAGAGACCAACACCCATCTCACTACAACCTCCTTTCAGGTAGTCGTAGAGAGTGATAAGGTCTCCTGGGTCTCCTTTTCTCCAGGCTAAACAACCCCAGTTCCCTCAGCCACTCCTCATAAGACCTGCTCTCCAGACCCTTCACCAGCTCCACTGCCCTTCTCTGGACACGCTCCAGCACCTCAATGGCCTTCTTGTACTGAGGGGCCCAAAACTGAACACAGGATTCGAGGTGCGGCCTCACCAGTGATGAGTACAGGGGCACGATCACTGCCCTGCTCCTGCTGGCCACACTATTGCTGATACAAGCCAGGACTCTGCTGGCCTTCTTGGCCACCTGGGCACACCGCTGGCTCATGTTCAGCCAGTTGTCTGAATACTTCTGAATATTTAGCTAGTGAGAGAATAGGAGGGAGCCAAAGGTAAACTTCAGCCTTACCCAAGCGATCTATCAGGGATGGTGAATTCAAGCATATTTTATTTGGCTATTGGTGGGTTTATTCTTTTATTTATTTATTGGATGAGTAAGTTTTACTTTCAGTTAGACACTCTGAAAGCTGAAGCTTCAGACACACAAGCTATTTTTAAAAGCACACGCAGGAAATGTTGGTCACCAAGCCATGGCAATGCCACACAGAGATAGATCTTCCTTCCTCATCCCCACCCCTCTTCTAACCAGCTATGCACAAGCAACAATTTTGCGATACCTGTGTGAGGGCTTTGGTACAAGTTTAGCAGGAGAAGCAGAATAGCTTCCATACTACAAGTTTATTTTAAACACAATGAACAAATTCACATTGCAGTGCTAAGGAGAAACTGCAGTCCACAGAGAGAAATGGACTTTACTGTGTTTCTTTAAAAAGTCTCTAAAAACAGTCAGATTTGAAAACTCAAAAGCCTATTACTTCTCAAAAGAAATACACTACTTTTTATTTCCTATGATAACTAACAAAATTACTGGGTTTGTGCTTAGTTTTCTGTAGTCTGACTGTAGATTTCTGCAGAATCTCTTATTTCTACCAGCTAAAAATAAATAAAATGGATGATAAAAATTTTCCAGTGTTTCAGAAGTTATTATCAGGCTTTGTCAAAGAGCTCCTGGGCAGTTCAAAGGGCTGTCTGAAGGGATTACATCTCTTTCTTGTTAGTGGGATCTTCTGCATAGAGACCTAGCTCAACAAAACTGAGTCAGAGTCATGGTTTTGTGAGCAGAGTCCTTTCTAAGAGTCAGGAGAAAATCCTTCTCCGTGCCGTGCTCCTTTGTGGCTCTGATTTTTGCGTAGAACTATAGACAAAAGTCTCTGGAGCAGAAATTTCTGGTGGACAAGAGCCAACATATGGAGCAGGTATTGTTCTGGCCCAGAGACCATGGCTGTGATCATCAAGGAGGGGAATAACTCAGTGGGGTAGCTAGAAATCACATAGCTGAGATGGGAAGATGTCTTTACACTAACACTAGGAAAAGAAAGAAAAGCTAAAGACATAAAAGAAGGTAAAAGGTTTTCCCTGCTGTTGAAAAAAAAAGTTCTTATAGCAGTTGCTCTAATGCATAAATATTAGCAAAAACCTCTAGAAAAGGTCTCTACTTTGAAGAAGAGAGACATCTTCATCGTTTGAAGAAGGAGTTTCTTGGTGCTGGAGATGAGAAGTCAGCACAGCTCCAATGTCTTACAGGCCTTTGGTTCAAAGAACAAAACTACTCAGGAGAGTATGAGCAAGATTGCCCACATAAACTACAAGTGGAGACAAACATGGATCACACAGAAAAATAAAAACTCCAAGAAGCAATACCCAGAAATGTAGTGATGTCTGTCTCTGTGAGACTGGGATTAGATCACACATTAATTGTGATTTTTGTTTGATGTTAAAAATACCTTTGGAGCAGGCTTTTTGTAACAGCAGCATCGCTGGAAAGAAAAGGTCCTGAAAAATGTCTTCATACTTTTCTATATATGTGTATAAATATTAAGCTGCCTTCCTTTCAGACACACCACTGAACCCTGCGCTTGTTTGGATGTTGAACCTGGAAACTTCTCAAAAGTTTTGCGTACGGATATTTCATGAGTTAAAGCCCAAATTGAAATGCCATGTTACAACTTGTAGAAATGTTAGACAAATATAATGACCATATTTTCCAGTTACCTAATACCCACTCAAAATATAAAACCCAAAAGAACGGAATTGTTTTCATTGCTGTTAACCAGACAATATCACTCCAACTAAATATAGTATGTGATGAAACCAATTTAAATATTGTCCAAGTATTTAACACTGTAAATAGTAGACTTAACACTCCATAAAAACAGGCTTTGATGATGCAGGCTGACAAAAGGAGACTAGTTAATTGCAGATTACATCATGGCTAGGACAGCATCACTGCTAGGACAGCCACGATAAATGTGAGGTGCAAAGTAAATCTAATAAAATAAAAATGGTGTCTGTTCAGTGTTCGCCTTTATCAGTTTTGTTAACCTTTCTTAGCAAAGATGGGGGGAAAATGTAGTCTCAGGTAATGGAATATCCAGAGTGAAGCCTGCATTTTGGGGCAGATTCAGTAAAAAATCCAAACCTGTGTTTGACTTCTATGATATGTTTATGTCCCTTTCACCACAATGGGACTGATCTGTATTTCTGACATTTTCCTATGGTGGAAAGCTTTCCTGAGTCAGGGGCTGAATTTTGTCAAATCTACTGTAGGTTTTGCAAGGGATAACCACGTTATTGTAAAGCATGGCACGGCTCTGCCAAAGGTGAGAAAACAAAGGTCTAAAGCTTTTGGTTATTGATAACTTAAATGGATTTATTAAACTTCTGAGCTCAGGTAACTATGCTGAAAATGGGGACAACTTCCTGGCGTTGGAGGTCTGACTTTCTTCTCATAGCAAACCTGCATTCTTGAGTGTCTATCACCTTGAGTTAATCTGCATTGATATCTGCCCAGATAGTAATGTCAAGATGGATTCTGCCCTGTGTTTTAAGAAGGCAGGTCAGAGCTGTAGTACCAGGATGTCCCCAAAGCCTGGAGGTGGGATGTTTCTACATGAGGATAGCTTCAGATCCATATCAGTAGGAGATACGGCTTCCAGGTAAAGCCTGGCTTCTCACTTGCACTGCTGAATGATATGGAGGCACCACTCGATCACCCTCTCCCCTCCATGGAGGCATGCATTCTCACTTGCCCAAGATAACAGAAGTGCAGACTACAAAAACTGTATTGATTTCTCTGAGAGGGTAGCGAATAACTCTTTGTAAGGTCACAGCTGATGTGGTGGTGAGCTGACAAAGTATCTCAGGGGGAGTCATTTATTGTTGAAATCACTGAAGGTGCTTTTGGTGGCTGATACTAACAACAAGTGGTTGCCACCAGATTTTGGACATAAAGCTCACATACCTCCCAGAGTGCTATTTCACTCTCTTACTTCATGGATCTTTTTTTTGTCTCCTCCTGCTCTGTATAAGCTGAGTTCCTGCAATTTCTATAACATCCTTCATTGCCTAGAAAAACAACTAGAAACACTGATGCTGAAAAGAGCCTCATGCCAGCAAAAGGTCTGGTCCCAAAGTAGCTTGTGAGGCCTGTTAACATGTCAGAGTCATATCAAAATAATGATATTATATAGAATAAGTGAGTCCAGCTGTCAATGTTGACACTCTTGAGCCATGGAAGGATAAAAATGATATAATATAGGATAACTGTGGTTTGTGCAGGCCCAGCTGCATTGTCTGTCTTTGCATTTGCTTTACACACAGAGGTGGGTACCTGCAGACATGCAGTGGTTTGGGTAAGTTCATCTTGAGCTAGTGGCCAGCATTACGTCGGCAGCAAATCTACTAACTGAAGTCTTCACCTGAGTTAAAAACTGTCTTTTGCATGTGTCTTTGCTTTTCCTCTACATTGGGTGGTTGCCTTCCTCTGTCTTGAGGGATGCAGGATCACCCACAGCCATGGTCCACTTTTGTAACTGTTGCTAAGGAGGGGTCCAGTTTGCAGCAACAGAGCACATTTTCCACAGGCCAAGAGTACACTGGTCACAAATGCAGGCAGGAATGGGTTGCAGGCACCCCTCCAGCTTCCCTTATTTCCATTGTATTTGTCTTTCTTAATTAACCCTGCACCATGTTACTGACCCATAGACATGGCAACAACATTGTTGAGAACTGCAGGGATTAAGACATTTGCGTTATAATGCCTTAGTCATGAGATCATAAATGCCCTTATGCTCTATTTTGTTATGCTGGGTTGATAATGGAGGCTGATAAAACTCCCACTTTCTCTCTGTGTTCAAGTGAGCTAATGTGTCTGGGCTCGTGAGATCCTGGCAGGCGGGGAAAGCAACAGCACAAAGTCCCCAATCTCGGATGTAATCAAATAATGAGGCTGTTTGAGGACATTACTTGTTAACATATTAGCAGGTACCAGGGGTAAGTGAGTGTTTATTTAGTCCTGGTGTAAAAGCATGTCTAAAATGATTTATGCCGGAAGCTGTTTCACAGCAAACAGGCTGCTTTCATGAAAGCGGGTCAATCACCATCTCCAGTCTGCCCTCATAAATCATATTCATGTGCTAATGTAACCAAAAGGTTTATATAATCTGCACAATCAGCGTGGAGGTCTGGGTGGATACAGTAGTAGCCTGCCTGTATAAATGCCTTCTGCATCTGAAGGCTGATATTTGAGGGTAGTGAAATGATTGATTTAAAGAAAAAAGAAAAGAAATAAACTGCCATGACAAGTAACAAAGTGTATGTACAGTTTTCCAGCCACATTTTACGTACATGGAAGTAACTTGCCACTGTCCAGATCTGCTGCTGGGTCTGTTTTTGCATCAAGATAGCTTCCATACATATGCTCTAACAGAAAGTAGACCATGATTTTAATGTAACAATAACAGATACCAGAAGCACAGCACCATAAATAGAGACTGGCTTTCTATGTTCCCCAAACTTCTCTAGTTAAAGGTCAGTGTCACATTATTGACCTCTTTTTCATGCTAGTGGAGTACTACTTTGAGAGATGACATCGGTCTGGAAGGATGTCCTGGATCTTCATCCAAAACACATCTTCATCAAGTTCCATCCTGAAATTTGCCACAGATCTTTTTTTCTGATCTTTGCTTCTTTGCCCTGCCTCCTCTTGTTGTAGAGTGTTACAAGACTGCATTTCCCTTCTTCCCAGTTTTCAGCCTGAACTTATTCATGGCCAGTTTATATTTACAGCCAGATTTTATCCTATTCTTCATGTCCTCTTTCCTATGCCAACATTGTCCTTTGGTTTAAACAGCTTTTCTCTCCCACATGTATTTACTGCTGGATATGTTTCTAGCTTGGGTCTTCATGAGATCATAGACCACAGAGCACATAACCCCCATAATATGGCATGATCCAAAACTTGCATGGTTGGTGTTCCACTTCCTTCAGACAAAAATGTTATCATTATTTGCTTCACCATTATTTGTTACACCATTATGAAGTCAGAAAGCATTAGGAATTAA
>VZTV01028919.1:4982-28198 GCA_013400875.1 Anhinga rufa
CACTGGAGCACGGGAAGAGTGTGAGGAGTCCTCCCCATGAGGAGGAGGGAGCAGAGACAAAGTGTGATGAACTGACCGCAACCCCTATTCCCTGTTCCTCCTGTGCTGCTGGTGGGGGGGATGTAAAAAGGGAGGGGTGGGGGGAAGGTATTTTAAGATTTAGTTTTTATTTTCTCAATAACTTGCTTTGATTTGATTTTTAATTAGTTAAACTAATTTCCCCAAGTCGACTCTGTTTTGCCCATGACAGTAATTGCTGAGTGATCTCCCTGTCCTTACCTTGACCGACAAGCCTTTCATTATATTTTCTCTCCCCCGTCCTCCTGAGGAGGGGGAGTGATAGAGCAGCTTTGGTGGGCACCTGGCGTCCAACCAGGGTCAAACCACCACAAGATGTTAATAGTTTATAGGCATTCAGTAGTAGAGTGATTAAGTTCACAACAGAAAATCCACTGACAATTATTATTGACATGGTGTTTTGGAGCACACTGGTTGAAGAGTCATATATGCTTGTGCCATTCTTAATCTGCTCTAGACATTTGCTCATGACCACAGTTAAAGACTGGGCTAGAAGGAGTTTTTTTTCTTTTTTCATTTGACCCACTGCATCCTTTCTTACATTCAAGGAGGGTGGCCATTATCAAGGCAGCTTCAATGCACTGGCATTCAGCTTCCCTGTGAGAAAATATCAGCAGGGCTGTACTGACCAGCACGTGCCACTGCACTGGGGAAGTCTGACAAATACTGAGATTAAATCCCCATCCTCCACCCCTGTGAGCTCAACGTAGAGTGAATCAGGTGAGGTTTCCTCATCACCAGCAAAGCAAGTTCAGATATTTCTTGCTGTCATGCTTTCAAGCTGGCATGTAATCTTTCTGCTTCCTTTCAAATGACTTTTTAAAACATTGTTTTGCAGCCCTTGTTTCAGACCTTTCCACTTGGCAAAAGGGAACAGCAGAGCTGGAGTAAGAACCTGCAAATGGATTGGGAAGCACAGCTCTTACTGAGATTTCTGGAGAAGGCTTTTTCTGTTTGGCTTGTTGGTTTTTTTTTGGGTTTGTTTGTTTTTTTTGTTTGTTTGTTTGTTTGTTTTTTTCTGGGGGGTGTGTGGTTTTGTTTTTTGTTTGTTTGTTTTGGTTTGGTTTGGTTTATTTTTCAGGTTGTTGACAGCAAACAGTGTCAGTAATAATTCTGTGCCTAATTTGATTTTCAAGCTGTTAGAGACGTGGCACAGGCATAGCAGGTTTTGTCAGTGCAGAGGGATTTTTCATCTGAGACACTAAATTAACTCTGTCTTTTCTTCCTCACTTTCCTGAACAATATTGAAAAATGTGGAGCAAAAACGAGCAAAACCAAAACCAAAAGACCCAAAGACCTGACTATGCAGAGGAAGATGAGCAATTAAATCTTCACTTTAGGCTGACTACTGGGATTATCAATCCTTAGGGTGAGACACAAACTGTGATACCTGAAATTAAGGTGACAGCCTGGATTGTTCTTTGCTGAACTCTTCATTATCTGATGCTTACAAAGAATTAATATGAACAAAAGTATTAAATTATCAGCCATAATAAACCACTGCTTAGAGAAAATTAAATAAACATATAAACACAGGCACTTACAGTCCTGCTCCTGCTGAGACACAAATGCCAAAATCCAGAGCCTTATTGTTAGCTATACTTCAGTAGCATAAAAAAAGTGATGAACTCACAGGCATTACTCAAAGAGATAAACTGTACCTTTGGGTAACTGAGTAAACTGAAGATATTTCATAAGTGATGTCAGACATTGCACAGGAGGGCAAGCGCCATGGGAAATCCTGCCTTTTGCTGAATGTTTCTGAATGTCTCGGTTGGGGGTGTGCTCTGCTCAGAGCTTGCTAAGCACCAAACACTGCTATAAAGATGCTATGGTGACCACTCCTTAAACACCACCTAACAGGTATCATTAAAGACAAACTGTAATAAAACACTTCAGCTATTAGTTACAACAGTAGTCTACAATAGATAATGAGCAGCATGCTCATAAAGCTTTGGAGGATGTATGTAGAAGGAGAAAAAATACAAACAGCATCCTGAGACTAAAGAGACCTTGCTTCAGACCCTGGTGCTTCCACAGGAATTTTGCCTGACCTTGGACAAGAGGCCTTGCCACCATTTGGCTTTCCCTAGAGTTGGAGGATCCAAGCCCAGAGGAGACCCAGGTCAGCTTTCGGAGCCCAGGCATGGCCAGTCTGTGCTAGCATGTGGTCATTTCACCTCTCTGTGACTCAGTTTATCATCTTTGAAAAGGACTGAGAGCCACTTGCCTAAATGACTTGTAAATCACCTTCAGGGCTTTGAAAATAGCAACTGCAGCAGTTTGGAGCCTGAACTTTCACAGTCCACCATCCTTGTTGTTCACTGGTGAGCTGGATTTCCTAGCAGGCCTTGGATTTCATGAGATGCTTCACTTGAACACATTTTGGACCAGGTTTTTGTGATGGGAACCTTGTTTCCTAACCATCAAAGACTGAACATATGGTGTGATGCTAAGAAGGGCTGAAGATTAAGTGGTGGAGTTTTGTTTAACATGCAGGGTCGCCACCAGTTGCTATACAGAACAAGCTTTTGAGTAGCCTTGACACTGTCACTGAATGCACACCTGTGGATGCTGTATGTTGCTTCCCTCGGATGCTATATTTTGCTTCCCTCGCTCCACTTCCAGGAATTGCCTACTGGAAGGGGAAGAGCTATTTTTCAGAGCTCTGACCTTCAGAGAGACAAATAAAGAGGGAAGTGGGGGCCTCATGCATCTTCATAAAGGAGCTAAATCAAATCTTCTGTTGCAGAGGGAACACACATAGGGGATCCTCTGCACACTAGGAAGGAAATGTTGAGAGAAAGTCACTGTGATGCATATACCTTTTATCAGTCAGCCTAATAAATGACACATTCAGGAAATGTAAAGTGTCTGTGATTTTATCTACAGTGACCTTTATTTCCTCCCTCCCACATTCATTTCTGAAAGGAAGAGGACCTGGTTATTTATCCATCTGCAGCAGGGACCAAACTTGTGACTGGTTTAGTAAAGTGCAAGTCACTACTGAACTAAGCATTCAGTTTCTAGTTTAAGTGATGTGAATATCACTAACTTTTTTAATACAGTCCTGACCAGGAGTGGCTTCCTGAGAAGACTGAAGAGACAGGATTGCAATGGAGTCTCACCCTCCTGTCTTTTTATCTTGTCTGGTGTTGCACTCAGTACACCATCCTCCTGCCTCATCCCCAGACAGCTGCTGGCCTCACCTCTTTGCCTGTCTGGTCAACAGGAGTCACTCCACTGGTTGCTCCAGAGGGTAAATCAGACTGCCCATACCAAAAAATGGTATGTTGGACATTGTGTGAGAAGACTGAAATCTAGAATTTCCTGCACTGGGACAAGAGTGAATTTCAGTTCATTCAAACCTGCACTGAATGCAAAAGGCAGTTTCATAGCCTGTATAGTCCAGGGGTGTTGTATTGAATACAGAGTGCTTGGGAGCCACAGTAATTGCTTGGAAAAAGAATCAATTGTTAATTCAAAGGCCAATTATTACACATATAACAATATAAATTCAAATGCAGTCAAACACATCAGACAAAAGCAATGCACACTTCTGAACACGGAAGGCGGCTGTGTGCGTGGAAGCAGGGTAAGTAACATACTGCATTTCTCTGCACTGAACTGGAAGGATAAAAAGAGTCAGAAATCAACATCCTTACCCTCCCCACTGTTACATGCCAGCCAAAGGAAAATAATTCTTGTGACAATTAATAAAAAATTGGCTTTCTAAAGAAAAGACTGATTTTTCCCCATTTAATTGATTTTGCTTTCACTTTCTTTTCTACTTCCTCTCCTTGAATGAAATGCCAGAGGCAGTAGAATAGGTACTTTAGTACCAAAATTACCCTGAAAAGTAAGTTTAATCACACGCCTCAAGGTTTTCAGAAAAGACAGTGTAAAGCATGGAACATTTTGGCATTTGTAAGGAAGAAATGCTTGAGTTGTAAAGGCTGAAAACTCTTTTTGAGAACTTCCTTTTTTATTTTTGTAATTTTATTTTACTTTTTAAGTGGGCTCTCCTTCCTGTGTTATGACTCTGGTTGTATGTCAGTCTAAGCATCCCACAAACCAGTTTAAGGACAGGGTAGTGCTGCAGTTTCAGCCTCAGTCACAAGGCAATGCTGAGGAGTGGGGTGATGAGATTATCCCCAAGTGGTGCCACTTTATGCCCTGCTCTCCCCAGAGTTCACTTGCTCCCACAGACAGTGAATGGGAAAATTCCTTGGCACAGAACACAGCCCACTGACAACACAGCACAAAAGCACAACCCCGACTTCTGAGCCCCATTTCAATGCCTTCTTTAGTCCCACTCTTCTGAGACCTTGAGCATTTGTGTTCAAGACAGAGACGACGGAGAGGCAGCTTAGCTGACCTGCCAGCTTTCAAAAAAGCACTTGAGGACCAAGTTGAAGAAAAAAATAAAAATAAAAGCAAACCAGCTGATAAAAGCATAACTTAGAGATTTGATAGCAGCCAGGAAAGAGCATTGCAGAGTGCTGATTGCAAAGTGATAGACAGAGGTTTCCATTTCACACATCTTGCAGTCCCAGTTCCACAATGTCAGGACAGATCCTTCATATAAAGAGGAACAAAAAAGAACCAAAAGAGGAGAAATAACTACACAGCCCAGGGTACAAAACACAGAAAGGGGAGGGGGCATTTGTTTAAGTGTTCAGCAATTTGCAACACAGAGAATTTCCAGTCACAAACTGATGTTCCTGATGGTAAAGGCAAAAAGGCAAGATGAAAACAGAAGGAGCTTTTTGGCATAGTTTGAAGAAAAGTTCCATTTGCAGATATAATTGACACAGTTTAGATGAGAAGAGTACAAACACCAAGAAACTCACAGGACTGTCAGACAATCAGAGGATCCTCTTATGACTCACCCTAATCCTCTGAGATAGTTGCCTATGTCTTGTGAAGAGCCGGGGCCCGTCAGTGAAGAGGATGATGACATAACAAAGACCTTTGTAGCTGTGCTCTTAGGAACCTTTATAGGAATGCACAGAATGAGAAAATTGCAATTTTAGTCTATCCACAGGGGCACTACTGAGAACGTGCAAGAGCCAAAATCCTCCAAAAAAGGCATTGAGATCCTCACCATGAATGGAAGCAAAAGCCTACTGAAGGAGGAGGTGCCACGGAGAGATGTTGGTGACTGAAAAATAAAATCAGGGACAAAGGATGAGGGAAGGCCTGGATCTCCAGTTTTCCATAGGAGAACCCAAGAATACAGTGTGAGGTAGCAAGGGATATAATGCAAAGCAAAGAACTGAGCAAGCAAAAGTATAAAGAAAAGTTACACCCTAAGGCCAAGATCTATCCCAATGCTTCCATCTAACTATTTGTAAAAAATGTGAAAAATATAGAACATTTAAGACATCATGGAGAGGCTAAAAGGAAGATAGCAATGCAGATATGAAAAATGATGAGACATGGAAGAGAAAGAACAGATGAAAGGAAAGTGGGCAGAGTAAAGGATAAACGTAGTCACTGTTCATTCAGGTTCTGATTTGATTTCTGCTTTTCATCTCCAGCAGGAGGATGCAGCATTCATGTTTATCTTATTCCCTAAAAGTACCCCAGATTCTTTGCTGACACAGTCTTAAAAATGCATCTTTAAAATTATGATAACTCACAAAATACTCATGCCAGAGTTAATTTCATTTCAAGACATCAACTGAACTGGAATAGAAAACCTTCATTTTCTTAGCAAATCTTTGCACCTCATAAAGGTTTTATCTGTTGCTATGGCAAAGGCTTTACCCAAAGGAGTTACTTGTAGAACACCACAAGAAGGGGGGAATTTTTCAGTTCTTTTCACATGCACATTTTCATATTCCAGATATTTTAATATAATCATATTTTCCCTTCACCCTTCAGAGAGTTTCTTTTATTCCCGAATAAGCTGCACGTCTACATCAGCAATATGGAAGGATCCATTCTTATCATCTTCCCCACTGTAAATCAAAATCTACTTTTAATTATAGAATATCAGCTATTTCTCTTTTATGACATTCAAGTGCATATTCCAAATTGAAAGAGCAATAGAGCAATTGCCATGATATTTTCATACGTAGAACGATGACCTTTTTAATATGATTTCATGGAAACAATGGAGTTACATTCATCAGGTTGTATAGAAACTTGCTTCAGACATTCCACTTTCAATTCACAATGACATTTGATAGGAGACATAAAAATGTCAGTAGAACAGGGGTTTTTTGGCCATCTCATCTGACAAGAATTCCTTCCTCCCTGTTTCTTTTTATGTTGTTCACTCATTTGGGCCTACTTCAATTTGCTTATTAAATATGTAAGATCTTCATTATGCAACCAGGAGCTGAATCATGTTAGATTAACACAAAGCCCTTGTGAAAGGATTTTTTTAACATTATTAATATTAATGGTATGTGCAGCTCACGTATTTTTGTACTTTCCAAACCCAAATGTCAATACAGTGGATAAATTGTACTTTCCTTCCTTGTCTTCTTTGTCTTCTTCAAAGAAAGGATGACATTCAACTTAACTAAAAGCAAAACTTCACACATTTCCAGCTAAGTTCCACTTTTGCATCTAAAAGAGTCATGGTTATAATGGACTGTCTTGCCTGGCCATTGATACAAGCTAAAGGGTAACCTGGGGAAATGCATGAGAAGCACAGGGATTTCAATCTTTGTGTTGACTCATGCAACCTCATAAATCACACAGGTTTTAATCAAGTAAAGGATTTCATTAATGACCTAATGGGAAGTGCTAAAATAGCTAACTAATAGGAACCTAGATTTGAACCCCTGCACAGAACTCAAGGAAAATTCAGATGCTCAGAGAGAATCCAAAGCAGACGGCATGCTGAGGAGGAACAGCTTAGACCTAATTAGTAGGCAATATGAAGGAAGAAAAAGCCATCTTTCATCCCCCTTCCTGTCAGACTGAAACCTGAAACATGCTCCTGAAATGGTCACTTAGAGAATCTTTTTTTCAAAGAGCTTAGCACAGCTCTTTCCTTTCTTCCCAAACTTATCTGGAGGAGGAATTATCACATATTTGCCCTGAATATACAAAGATTTAACTGATGAGGGCTCACTCAAGAAGTGGCTTCGATTCTCTGCTATATCTGACACAACTCAATTTCACATCTACAGTGTGAAAGTTCTACAGTGACACATTTTGACAATTACTGTGTTGTTGTCTCTTCACTTCCCCACCTCCAATTCTAACTTTTCCATGCTACTTTGCCTCCTGCTCACGCAGACTACAACAGAACTGCTGTTTCTATATCTGGAAGACAATGGCAGAAATCAGTGAGGCTTGGCTGCACTCCACCAGCCTTAGGCTGTGGCCCTCCATAGGAGACTGTCCTGAGGACCACATTATTGGATTACTTTATTGTTAATAAACAACCCCTTTTAAAAGGGGTCCCTCTATTCCCTTCTCCAGGATTTATTTTGTCACCAGCTAAAATACAGAACCAATTAAAGCATCTTCTAAAACCAGACACCCTTTCTTGCAAAAGGAGAGAGACCTGTTAATCAGCATGCAAAATCCTTCTCTCTCTCATCTCCTGTTTTATGATCAAGTAATATAAATATTTTCCTCTATATGGAGACAGCTTCCAAAGGGAAAGTTCAACCTATAATCTGCTACCTATATCACTCTAGGGAGAGAAGAGATACAGAAAAGCATCAGGTAGAGACTGAAAGAATCTGAGTCTTCTGTTTATTTTGAGTTTTCTATAAAAGGAAGAAAATCACCAGTACCACCTCCTTTTCCAGCTATATCTTAAAAGAAAGCATCAGTATTATTCTAATCTCTGGAGGGTTCACTCCATGATCACAAGCTATTCTGTGAGACTGCTAATAAAATCCATGAACATTCACATATATATTTTAAGACCACAGTCCAGCAAGAGAGAATGAAAGTTCACTATGATCATATTGGATGTATGGCACTGAAGCTGTAAAGGAATAAAAATACTTTGCAGTATTATAGAGCTAATCCTAAACCTGTCAGATAGGTCAGGATGAGACACAGTTCTCTTCATTCATACTGATACCAAGTGACATCTTGTGCATAGCTCCTACATTCAGAAATGACCACAGCAATTGTCTATTCAGACATCTTGTTTAACACAGGACAGACAATTCTTGCAAGTTTAATGTTTTTAAATATTGGGGTTTTTTTCTTTCCTTCTTGATCCTCCTACATCTTTTCTGCAGGGCCAGAAACCAAAAGATTTAAACTAAAAAAAGAACTAAAAAAAAGTTAAGTCTAGAAAAAATATTACATGACTAGAAGTAAGACACACTGGAGTTGTAAGGAAGGAGCTTGTTCACGTTATACTTTCAGCCTCATTCCTCAGACTAATGACACCCTCAAAATTTTGAGGCACTGATCTAAAGTAAAACAGACTAAAAATATGATATTTCTTAGGCATACATTGTGAAACTGACCTTGAAAGGTGTAACCCATTGGGACACCTCCTGATTTGAGGTGGTTGCAGCTTAAGCTTGTAGTCAGTAAACAATGAGCAGCTCTCTTCTGTGATGACTATAAAAACCTTACATTTGCATATACAAGTAAATTAATCTGTGTTTTGGGAATGACTCAAAGAAAATGAAATCAATCACATTTATAAGCATCTTGTGACCTTTACCCATTTCTCTGGAAAAGAAATAAAATTAAGACAATTGTACCTCGGTTTTCACAGTGTTGTCTGGGTGTTTGATAGGAATCTGACTGGGAAATGATACCAACAGCGAGATAACAAGAAAACCCATTTATCACTGTGACAGGTGCTCGGTTTTATATGAGTTTAAATTACCAGTGATGGAGTAGGGTTGTCTTTCTCTCATCTCAACCTCATAACCAATGTTTAGACTCAACTAAAGTTTCCATTTCATAGTAATCAATTTACATGGAGTCAAATTGTTATTCATGAATTTGAGGAGGTTAAGACTTGAGATTCATTAATGCAATATTGTCAGCCACAGCGAGCAGGTCCATGGCTTAGATCAGAGTGGTAATTGGTAAATCTGAATGCTGGGTGGTTAATGGCTGTTTATTAGCCTCTAATACATTCTGTGTTATTTAGTCTTACAAGATTTGACACTAGATATTTCTACTGAGTCACAACATCCTGACAGTTCACCTTTCTTGTACATCGGTGGACGTGTGCCAGAGCTTAACTGTGCTATTGAGGAAAAGAAATACAAATCACCACTTATTCCTGCTGTTGTGCAGTGTGATCTTCCCCATTTGGACACCTGAGGTCTTAAGGAGCAATCCTGAAACATGGGGCATCATTTATAGATCAGGCAATGTCAGGTCTCTCATTTCTATCCGTGTGTTGAGTAACCTCAATTTCTTTTGGCCTAAATCAGAGAGTTAGGTGTTTATTCCTTTCTTAGGGAAACTCTACTCACTTGACTGTTTTTTCTAAGGTAAAAGCAAAACCAAAAGAAACAAAAACATGCTTATGATTTCTCTGGAACCTGTAGTTTTCTCCATCAAGAGCAATCTCTTCTGTACTTTTGAAGCACAAAATTTTACAGGGCAACAGCCTGTAATAGAAATATCCCTTTTCACATCTCATTTTGATGGTAAGATAGATTGCCAATACGAAAGTTTGCAAGAGCAAGTCATATTCACATGACACTCAATTAGGGAGAGAGGCATGTGTAAGGCTAGACAGGATTCAGCTGAGTCATCAGGTCAATCACAGGCTATCAAAGTCCTGTCAACAGTTGCCACCTTATATAATTCCTTCCATTAAATTAGCTCTGTGATTATCTGTACTTACATAGGTTTCTCATAATTCACTATAGGATACCCTATATCTCTGAAAATGAGGTGGATTTTTCTGATTTCCAATCTAAATTCATTTATATATACTTTTTTCTTTGTCTATCTTGCCATTTGTAGAATCATAGAATCACAGAATCATTAAGGTTGGAAAAGACCTTTAAGTTCATCAAGTCCAACCATCAACCCAACACCACCATGCTTCCTAAACCATGTCCCAAACTGCCATGTCTACATGTTTTTTGAGCACCTCCAGGGATAGTGACTCTACCACTTCCCTGGGCAGCCTGTTCCAATGCCTGACCACTCTTTCAGTAAAGAATTTTTTCTTAATATCCAATCTAAATCTCCCCTGATGCAACTTAAGGCCATTTCCTCTTGTCCTATCGCTAGTTACTTGGGAGAAGAGACCAAAACCCACCTCACTACAACCTCCTTTCAGGTAGTTGTAGAGAGCAATAAGGTTGCCCTTTAGCCTCCTCTTCTCCAGCCTAAACTACCCCAGTTCCCTCAGTTGCTCCTCATGAGACCTGCTCTCCAGACCCTTCATCAGCTTCGTTGCCCTTCTCTGGACATTCTCCAGCACCTCAATGTCCTTCTTGTGCTGAGGGGCCCAAAACTGAACACAATATTCAAGGTGTGGCGTCACCAGTGCCGAGCACAGGGGCACGATCACTTTCCTACTTCCCTACTGGCCACACTATTCCTGATACAAGCCAGGATGCTGTTGGCCTTCCTGGCCACCTGNATCTGCAAACTTACTGAGGACGCACTCGATCCCCTCCTCCAGATCATTGATAAAGATATTAAAAAAGACTGGTCCCAAAACCGAGCCCTGGGGAACACCGCTTGTGACCGGCCACCAACTGGATTTAGCTCCATTCACCACAACTGTCTGGGCTCGGCCATCTAGCCAGTTTTTTACCCAGCAAAGAGTACACCTGTGTAAGCCATAAGCCGATGGCTTCTCTAGGAGGATGCTGTGGGAGTCAGTGTCAAAGGCTTTACTAAAGTCCAGGTAGACAACATCCACAGCCTTTCCCTCATCTACTAGGTGGGTCACCTGGTCATAGAACAGGTTGGTCAGACAGGACCTGCCTTTCATGAACCCATGTTGCCTGGATCTGATCCTCTCTTTGTCCTGCACATTCCCTTCCTGCAGCTTCTCCAACCTGAGGAATTCAGAGATAGCAGTCCATAACGTTGAGTTTATTAGGTTAAAAAAGCAAAAAATCTGTCATTCTCCTACACGATGTTTCCAGTTCCTTAACTGTTCTCTATATCTGTTTCAGTTTGAAGTAATTCTCTAACATAGGTGAGCAGAAAAATATATAGGGAATAAAAATAAGAACTATACAGCCTTTACCTAGGGTTGTTAATACTTTGCTATTTCTATCGCAAACACTTGGCCTGAGACATGGTAGAGCAATACTTACTTTTTTCCATAGGTGTTATACAGTCATACCAAAGCACCCAGGCTATTTTCCTTCCTTCCTAGTGCTAAATATTGACAGTGTCCAATATTTTGTATTAGTTCTGACATGCATGACCTTCTGTTTCCATTAGTCCAGGACCTCAAGGTCACTCAGTAAACTCCCTATAGTACCTGGATCCTTCTTCTTTATTGGCATCATTTCTACCTTAGAAGTATTAGAACGTTTCAAAAGCATTGTTTATCATGTTAGTCACAATGGCTAGCACAATAGACAGTATTAAACAAGACGAAGGTTTGAGGATCTCAGCTACAAAGCTCCCTTCAGCCTAATACTTTTCCTTTGTTGTAGTTCAATTTCTTGTGCACCTTACACTCCTTTTACTAATTCTGTTCCTTTTAATCTTAATTAATAATTTATCTTATAGTAAAATATGACAAGCTTCACAGAGGTCTAGCTATGTTAGATCTATGGAAGTTAGACTGATGGAGTTTTTTAATGGTATTGAGATGCTTTTCATCAAAACTCATAGGAACATTTAAAATTAACCCTAAACCAATCAGAAACCCCCTAGCTTTTATACTTTATATCATACTCTGGATTCCTCCTAGTTTCTCAAAAGGGTGAAAATATGCATTAGGGCCAAGGTTTTGGCAAAATTCACAGCACTTCAAGGCTCTAAGAAAAAAGAAGCAAACCCAGGCAGTTCCCATTCAATTTGCCTTTCATTTGGACTAAGGGCTATTCAGATGCAAACCCAGGTCACAGCTCTGTGGGGCCATATCCTGAGCCACTGTTAGTTGAAGGTCTTTCAAGGAAACTCTGTAGTGTTTAGCTTGTACAAAACTCAAAAGCCTAACTGTGAGAAAATTAGTTTCCATGTATATTATAAACCCAACTGCTCTTTATGAAGTGTATGTAACAAAGATATTATGCATATAAATTAACATTTCAAAAACATGATCACATCTCGGAAATATGAACTGAGATTGAGCCTATGAAAAGACACTGAGATCTTATTGAGAGGGGGTGGTTTTGCTCTTAAATTGCATATCATCAAAAGAACAACAACAACAACAATAAAATAAACAATCCAGGCTTGATAGGTTTCATATTGTGGTGCAGTGTCATGCATATTAATCACCATAATGAAACTTATCCCAAATAATTCACATGCTGCATAAACAGCTTTGTAAAGTGATGCATTTAAATTTTTGGCAAGAACACATTGTTCAAATCTATGACAATTAGAGCAAAACCTGTGTCTTTGTACCATTTTCTTTGGACTGACTAGTTTTTTTTTCTATCCAAATAATAGGTTTAATAGAATCTAAAGATGAACCCTTAGGAAATAGTATGAAAATCCTTCTTTTTTTCTCAGCAAGCAATGGACTTGGAGAAGAGTGCTAGACCACGGCAAAAAGCTCCCACACCTGATGGGTTAAGCCTCCCACACATGGGTTGTTGAGTCCTTCCAAAATTATCACAGCAGCCCCTATTCATCCATGTACACTGGTGGTATAGACAATGAAAGTGACACAGTTGCTTTCATTATTACCTTCATTATATGATCTGTAACATTATTAGCATCAACACTGCAAGTACAGAAGGCAAGCTGATAATGTAATCAGCATAAGACAAACACTGAAAAATTGTGAATAATATGCTATTTGCATAAATACAGCCTCTTGTTAAAATTACAGCCAGGGCAAAGAGCTTGAAGGTAAACCCAGAAGCTTTTCAGCAGAAACCACAATAAATTGTACAAAATCTGGAATAGGGAAGGTGTTTTTCAGAGGTATTTTTGGCAGTATGTGATCCTAATTAATGAGACTCATTAGTATTATTGCTGTCATTCCTATTGGAATTGCTTCAAGTAGCCACAATCAAGAACCAGTATCCTGCTGAGGTAAACTGTTTACCCAAGTGTAAAACACTGTGTTTGCCCCAAACAGCTGATGAGCTAAATTCAGTGGGACAAATGCTTAAGTCCTTTGCTGAATGGCATCTGATTTTAATCTGTGTTTAAAGTTAGCATGTACTAAATGGTCTTTCTCTTATTGGACTTTTTTTCCCCACCTAAGCTTTCTTTTGGGTTATAAGTGCTTCTGAAAATTATCTCTTCTTATTGAATTGTACATGGTATCCAGAAAAATGCCACCCCATGCATGGTTGGAGTTTTTAGGGACTATTATAATACCAATACCAAGGCTGCAGCAAGGATTGGTTCAGTCAAGTTGTTTATGCAAAATTCCTCTGGATCAAAAGAAAGGAATGAAAACTTTGATTTTCAACAAAGGTTTTATTATGTGTGACAGCTTAGTCTGTCCCCCTGAAACCTAAACTTGAACTACGGCAAATCTAAGACCAAAGAAAACACAATTATTCTTCTCTGCCTTACTCTATGAATTTCTAGGCCCCACGGGTCCAAGTCCAGCTCTGTTCCAAGAGGACACCTGTGCTCATTTAATTGCCATGGGGCACTCTTATGCCCTGATTTATCCTGACCCCATCTGAGTGTGATGAGTTCTGGTAGTTACAGCAATGCAACAACATACACCATGAGTTCTGCCAAGAACTAATGACTTCAAAGTCCATTTTGCACAAGAGTTGATGCTTGCCAGGCATAGCAACCACCATGGGCCAAGATCCATAAAGGTGTTCAGACCTTGAACCTCTGTGAGATGGACCTAGATAACTCTGTTCCTTTCCTGCCATAACTTGCTGCAACCTCCAAGTATTTGCAGTGTTTCTAAACTAGTGGTTTTAATCACAGTACAGACTCCAGCTCAGTCATTAAAGTTAAATACTTAAACAGTGTATTTGTCTAATTCTACCTACATCATCATCAGGAGCTAAGTTAGGATCCTTAAGGATGTGATGACTGTTTGTTAACTGCAGTCAGGGGTGAGTTAATTTTAATGAGACATCTCAAGCACTGGAGGCCTCTGTAATTTGCTGTAGCACTTGTTCCTCAGGGGAGCTGATTCTGAACTAAACTTCAAAAAATTAATCATAAAAATATTACCATTAAACAGGATAAGACACACAAATCCATCTTCAAGAAAATAAATAAAACATCAGGTTTTATCACTCTCCTCTAATTAACATGGCAACCTTTCTATTCCTTCCTGGAGCCTCCAGGGCAAATGATGTCAGGTTGTGATATGATGCAAACACCCCGATGAAAAAGGGAAGCAGCTGGTGTGTGTTCAAAGAGGGAGTTATTTCCTAGCAATGCAGACTCATCTGGAACTCATCTCACACCTTTTGCAAATAAATAACTTACACATGCTGACAATATGTCACCTTTGGAGGAATTACAGTATGTATAGTATGCAAATTTTATACAGTCACTGTGCGTTTTGAGAATCCCCATTTGTAGAAATGGAAAAGATATACAAGAAAATAAAGAGAAACACAGAGTAGCCACAGGCAGAGAAAACCTTCATTAGTAAGTGAAGTCCTCATCTGACAGAGGAGGGCATCCATATCTAACATTTTGTTAATATGGTTATGGAGGTGAGAATGAGTTACACTCCTTTTATCCCAAATCCACATCTGTGCAGCTTAAAAAATAGTTGTCATGATAAACAGATGGATGACTATAGCACCTGCATTATAAGAAGGGTTAGATAGTGGGACCAAAACAACTTCTTTGGGCCTCAAACTCTGTGATTCTTATTCTACATCTTAATGTGATAGAGACTATCACACGCTGAACTAACTAATATGGGTCTTTCCATCCACTTCCTGACTCAATGGCGGAAGTCTATCCCCAGACTTCTCCCCCAAGGCAAGTTCAAGGGCCTGCATTTTGTTCCTATTGAACAAAATCTACAGAGGATAGCAACATAATAAGTGATCCTCAATACATTTTGCCAACAGAAAAGCTTTGATTATTTCTTCAGCTGGGCTTCGGCAGGGGTCTGATCCAAAGGTTAATGCAATAGGATTCTTTCCCTTGAGTTCAATTGTGTCCGGATCACAGGAATTATCCTAAAATGTTCTTGACTTCTTTGCCAGGTCAGTGACCGGAGTATATAGCAAACAGTACAGTGTCTGTGTAGATTGCCTGCAGCAATCCGTGTAGATGAATAATAATCAGTGTGCAAAATGACTGCCCCTTATTAACTTACGGCCTTGTTTGCTTGGGAACCGTTACAAGAGGTAAGAGATTATAATTAACAGACAACATATAATGATGCCAGTGGTAAGGAAAAGGTAGCTGCTTTTTGGATATTAGAAATGGCAAAGCACAACTTGCTGTGCAAACTACTAGGAGACAAACAATGAGAAGATAAAAATTTCTTCGTGTCAGACCTTTAAAGTCACTGGTGACCACAGAAAATTTCTGCTTTTACAAAAGAAATCCCAATACCTGAAAGTATAGTTGGATTAGGGGAACGAGTGCAGCTGTATTGAGGGATGTCTTTAGGATATGCAACAAACAAACAACCACCAGACCACTTCTGTGTTGAGAAGGACCTATACTGAAAGCACATAGCAGAAACTGCTGATTCAGTATGGACTTTTGCAAAAGGCCAGAAATTAGCAACAGTGCCACAAATTGTATGCAGCAAATAGCCAATGAGTGAGGCACTGATAACAACAAAGAACAAAAGAAAAATAACCTACAGTGCAAATAATTGATGATTCATAAATGAATCCAATACAAAATGTAACAAATTAAGGCCTTTGCACTGACATGCAAGTCTGTTTATCCTGTTGCAAAGGCAATCCCAGAGAATTTAATTTCATCCACTTACCATCATGGGGTACCTTAGTATAGCATCTTGGCAAATGTTTAATTTAAAAGACAGTACTTCAGAGTATGTTATGACTTGTTTTACAGATTAAAGAAACATAGCTTAAAATGGAACTTGATACAGGATCTGTGTTTTCTTCTGATTTCATCAGAATTGTCAGAGTCTGCATGAAAGAGTGATTTTCAGGAAAAACAACAGCAGCAGCAAACAGCAAGTCATATTAGCATTCTGACTTTGATGGACTATTTAAGGAGCATATGTTCCTGATTGCCAAGATGCTTGTTTTAAATGACCTGATGTATTCTATGTGAATTCAGCTACATGGCACAGACAGTAGAAGGGTGAATACACTTTTTTTTTTTCTTCAAAGAAAGCAGCTCTGGAACAGACTGTAAGTGCCACTAGAACTTAATTCACATCCAAAGAGTTCTGGTTTCCTGAAAGATATAACATAATGCATTTCATATCAGCTCCTTGCCATTCTGCCACAGTGCAGATTACTGTCTGAACTGATGCAGAATTAGCAAGCCAGTTGTGCTATCAGCCTAATAATCACAGTTTATAGGTACAAGTAGCTGCAAATTTCCCAATTACAAAAAGAATAACCACAAGATCCCAGTTCTTTGAGTACTAAATGGTGAACTGTGAACCAAGGACAAATCTTTTTGTCCTAGAAATGTGAGTGCTGAGTTTTTTCTTCTTCAGATCCAGAGGAGTCATTCTTCAAGCTTTTCCTACAATGTCAGTAATACATAGACCCTTCACATATTTTTATACTTTGAAGGGCATGTGTCAGGAGGAGGGGACAGGCCTCTTTTCAATGGTGCCCAATGACAGGACAAGGGGCAATGGGCACAAGTTGGAAAACAGGAAATTCCATTTAAATATGAGGAAAAACTTCTTTATTGTGAGGGTGCCAGAGCAGTGGCACAGGCTGCCCAGAGAGGCTGTGGAGTCTCCTTCCCTGGAGACATTCAACCCCCACCTGGACACGGTCCTGTGCCCCCTGCTCTAGGTGTGACTGCTCACGCAGGGGGGCTGGACGAGATGATCTCCAGAGGTCCCTTCCAACCCCTGCCATTCTGTGATTCTGTATACAAAATGAGGAGTATAGCCTATGTGAAAAAGATTGGTTTTTTGTGGAATCAAACAGGCTACTGTATTAACAATGGTATTTGCAGAGTACATTTAAGGATCTGGACATGACTACTTTGAAGACTGATCTACAAAGGGACTTTCAAATAAAACAAGCCAAATGAGAACACAGTTCTGTTCTTCATCTGATCAACATGAAAAAAAAAAATAGGCTAGCTTTTGTTACAATATAAATGGTGTATTCCATGCCAGCTGGATCTATTAAATATGGCAAGTCAATAAATATACCCATAAATAGATAAACTGTCTATTCAGCCAGCCCCTGTTTCTTCTATGAATGACCTTTGGTGGCAGGAAGATGATGTTAATACAGTAAGAGCAGAAAGTTTCAACACTTTTCCAGCTCCTGTGTGAAGCCTTGGAGACATTTTCCAGAGACTGAAATGTTGATAATGTTTGTATGCCCTTTTACTCTGAAGAAAAGGAATACACACAGTACAAAATTGGGTGATGTCCTTTTCAATAGTTTACAGTTGCTATGTCTTCTCTTACAGGTGATGATCTACAAAAATAGCCCCTCTGTATTTACACTTAATTAACATTCATGGTCGTTTGAAACCTATGCACAACAATGTTTTCTCACCATTTCCTTGATGTTAATCAGAGCACAGTGATAAGAAAGAAAATGTGAAGACGTCACCTTTGAAACCAAGTTAATTACCAAAAAAAGGAAAACAGAATGTAGAAAATGGTACAAAATTATGATGAATAGATGATTTTTTTTCTCTCTCATTTCTCTAAAACTGGAAAGAAGTGTCCTTGACTTTTTTCTTAGCATTTTTTTTTTTTTCAATTTAAGAATAATTCTGGAACTTCCAAGTAAGACTACTTTGACAACTGCACCAGAGACCTAGAGACAGAGACTGAAAGCAAGTATATTAGATTCACTACACATTTACACCCAGGGTTTGTACCTTAACAAATAACAGTCTCAGTGAGATTCCAACAGAATAAGAAAACTGCAGCATCATTGCAAATGCAACAAAGAACATCCTGGCATAAAACAAAAATAACTGAAAATAAGAGATCAATAGGTTTTTAGAAGGATGATAGAAGAGCCAATGAAATAATTTGGGCAGAATAATATAAGACACATTAAAATAGCCTTATTGATGCATGTCTAGGTGCCAATATTGTCATTTAAGGTGTACCTAACTTTAAGCATTCTGATTCTGATCAATGTGGTCTCCTTTCTGCAAAAGAGATTAAACCCTGGTGATATATGACTACTTTTCATCCATGTTCAATATAATCACTGAACCACCATTTTCAATCAGCATTTCCAAGGACGTGATAGGGGTCTCTATTTAGTCATTCATCAGACTCAGAAAGGCCAGAGGACAGTCAATAAATACTTGTCAATAAATACTCTGGAGGCTGGGCTAGAGTTACCTTTAATTTCTCACTGGGAGAACTGATTGTCCATGCCTTGTCCTGGAATGACAGAGGGAAGTGTGTAGGTTCTCCATATGTTTGTATATGAATCAGTCAATGCAGACTATATGCAGAAGATGTCTTCAGAATACCAGGAGGTGGGGCTGACTAGAAAAACCCATCATTAAAATCCTTCCTGAAATGAGTGATGGATTCCATGGACCTGGCAGCTCGTGATTGCAATCAACAATATGTTCTGATCTCCAGTCTGTCTCTGATCTCAGCTCATGGATTTGCCATCATATTAGAACTAAATAAAACCATCTAGCTTTCAAAGACAAGATATCTTTGTATTAATGAAAGAGAACTGCACACCAACTGACTGCTTGCTGTATTAACTTGCGCTTCTCCTCATTGCTCATCACAGCAGTTTCTAAGGTCCTTTACTCAATGAAAATCAAATACATTTGTGATCTCCTCAGGCTATTCGTGTACACATAACCAAACAAAACCCCACTGCTATCACACAGAACAGCAAGTATTCTTATGTTTCTCATCCCTGAAAATAGCTGGTGGAACAAGTGTGCCTTATATAAAATAAAAGCAGAACTACTGCTTGTGCCGTTGTTTAAATATCAAGAACCATGTGTGCATATGGTGGGGTAGAAAACTTAAAGGTACACAAGGTCCTTGCCACAGGGAATGTATGCTGTCAGTACAGATGCTGGTGTGTGACTGTGGATAGTAATTGTTTTGCTCAGTATCTCTTTAATGCTTTGTATAGCACTCAGATGCTGAATGCACATCCAGTGTTATCAGTGCTCAAGAAGCTCTAGAAAAATTAATGGAAAACTCTTCATCTCACATTAGCATTTTACTTGCTGAATGCTTTATGTTTCCAAAATCCAGTGCCAGTATGAGATGGTGAATGAGTAAAGCTAGCAGTTAGAGTATGCTAAAGTATCTATGTTAGCATTTTGATAGCCTCAAGTGGTCTTTTCCAGGTGTAATTTGCCTCACATTTATACAAGAAGGCACAGGGTACTGGCTCAAGAGCATCTTGTGTGCTCAAGCAGTTTTCCTGTTGGCCAAAGCCATGTGACAGGTTGCCATTGAGAAAGCCCCACTTGTGAGGTGGGTGCACCACCACCTGCTGGGCAGAGACACGGGGTGTGTGGCCAGGATCAGCAACCTGCACAAGCCTCTTCGCTGGCACACATGACACAGACACACGATTTGAGAGCTGTAATGGACTGTATCAAGTCAAACCCTGAATCTTTCATTGTTTTTGCACTGCACTGGTTGGTAATATATACAAACCTGGGAATCCTATCTTTTATGTACTACTGATTCATACAGTAATCACAAGCAAGGCTTATGCCCAAATGTCAGTGGATGGTACACCTAACACACGTGACCCTTAAATAAGCAGCCTGGGTTTAACTGCTGCTTATCTCTGAGACTTCCCAGTGGCATCTTTATACCGTAAACAAGGTGTTATCAGCACTTGCTAGAGACCATACCAATGTGTCACATCTTTGCAAGGATTACAGGAGCCTGGAAAGAGTCTGAAGGAAAGATGATAGCGCCATCATTTCTGTTTTTTCTAGAAACCATTGTGATTTTGAGTTCCCTTTCCCTTAGGATGCAGTGCGCAATGGGTTGTGGGATATTTTTGGAAGTGACACAGTGTGATTTAACACAAGAATAACTGAAGGAGGCTTCTGTGAAGGACTCTCTTACCCAGTAGCCCTGTTTGGGTTGTAGCTGGTGGTAGTTACTGGTACTGGTAGATATAATTACACAATAAGTTCACTTTGCAGAACAAACAATAATGCTGAAAACTAACAATGATACATCTCATCTCCAGGGACTGGAAAAAAAAGTAGCAGGATGTTTCAGAGTAAGTTTATAAAGAGGCAAAGATTTCTTGACCAGTCACAGCAGTGTTGTTCCTAAGAAAATGGATTTTAAAATTCAATTCTAAAATTGGGATATATTTTACACTGGAATTTGGCTTCCAGTAGAGTTGAAAGGATCATCCTGTAAGGTCAGTATTTCTGTTTTCCAGGCCTGGAGTCAATAAAGGAGATAACTATGGTTTTTTGAAATCTTCATGTTATTATTTTGCTTAAGTCACACATTTTATTTTTATTTGGTTGCTTGGTCTGTGATAGATCCCAACTTCTCTCACATAAAAAATGCTCTCCTAAGGATTTTTTTAGTGACTTAATGACAGGTCCCAGAGCACTATGAGGTGGATAGACTTTATTATACTTAGCACAAACAGCAATTTTGGCAGTATCTGTCAAAAGAGTACAAGTGATACCTTATTATGAAAAAAACATATTGAGTGAAAGAAGTATGAAGTTTCACTGCACTGCTTCTCAAGGGAAATGACCTGCCTAACCATATTTTGTCTCATTTGTCTATGGTGGTTCTTAGCTGTTGAATTGCCAGGTATTAGGAAATCCAATGTGAGAGCATGTCACTACTGAGCTGGATTCCTAGTAGGTGTAAATCAGATTTCAACCTCTGAAATATCATATCAGGAATCAGAACATTTTTTTGAGAGACCTAACTCCCATAAACAATGAGCATTACAATTTTACTTAATTAAAACAAATGAATTGAAAATACATTTCATGTTTCTTTATGATTGTAAAGCAAAAATTAACATGACCAGAACGTGATGTTAAGGGGGGGAAGGGGGAGAAGGAAGAAAGGTGTACCATAAAAAAGGCTAACATAAAAAATTCTAGATGATAGTCTGATAGTTCACATGTTAATAAAGACAAGCCATGATGTAAAGTAATAATTCAGATTAACTACTTTTAAAGACTGAGATGTCAGCTGATCACTTCTTCCAGTATCTTCCATAGCACAGGCTAAGTAACTTTGACTACTTACTATTGGTTTTGAATTTACGCTCTGAGGATCTGATACAACTATTGTGTGCATTTCTACATCAAGGCTATGATTCTGATTTCAAAAGGTTTTCAGTCTTTGATTTCCAGAAATGCAGAATTCAATATATCTCTAGTTTAATTATTCCAACAATTAAACTACTCTGTGTCTGAAATGGGCATCCTATCCCTTGTATAAAATAGTCTTCAACTTTCTTCTATCAAGTACTGTTTTCTGATACAAAACAGCAGTCTACTTTCAGAAATCTTTTCACTTTGTCAGTATTTGTTGACCTTATCCAAATCATATCCAAATCATATCCTAATTCATTCCAAGTCTGAAACCTCAAAATAGCTGCACTGTCCTGACTCTCCTGCTCATATCAGGTCTGCTGTACATAGAAACATTTTTGTAGGTAATTTTTGAACCTTTCCAGTATTACTGGAACTCTCCCCCCCGTGCCAAAAGTCCCATCCCTCCTCAACAAAAATGAAGCACGCACCAAAACCTTTTTAGTCAGCTAGACCCCGTCAAACTTTGAAATTACAATCACATTGGTTAGATATCAGATCACACCCAGATGGAGAGTTTGTTTCCTAACAGTCAGTAATACATTTCGGAACCAGTGCTTGGTGATATGTACACTGCCCTCTGAAGAGTTGTAAATAAATTGAAATAGAAAAATGGCTACTTCTTCATCATTGTCCCTTTGGTATTCCTTTTTCTTTTTTTTTTTTTTTTAATGACAAATACTTGCTTTCATTCACATGATGTTTAGTAAGTTCTTTGACCCCTGTACTGAATTAAGACCTAGTAGCAGATCTATAAATAGAATCCTATTTCTAATCAGTTTCTGAGACTTTACTCAGCAGTAAGCCAGTGCTAGGGACTCTACTCTGAGACCAGCGCCCTCATTTTCAAGGCAGCATCACATGGTGATCTCAGCTGAGAGCCTGTGATTCCTCTGGGAATTACCTTCTGTGAGGAAAAAAAATCCCAAACCAAAAAAGGAAGTGTAAGATGTGAACTTTTCTCCATCCCTAGGTTTTAATTTGATGACAATCAAATGAACATGTGCAAAAGGAAACAACAAAAAGAAAAAACCCAAAGGTGTGCAAACCATAGGAGTGCTTGATTTGATATTCAATATTAACTATCAGGATGGTATTGGTGATTACCAGAGCTTAATTAACCTACTTAGAGAAGCACTAAATAATATGCTTGAAGACTCATTACCTATTTTTATGCTTAACTTTTAATTTTTCCAAAAGTTAAAATGAAATTATTTGCTCAAAAAGGATGAGCTCAAACATGTTTAACTGACTTGTCAATTAGGGTATAATTTCAGGTCAATAAAGATCCTAACTTTACCCAATTTATTACTGGGTTTGAATTTGTGCTTTGGAGGATCTGAGACAACTATTGTCTATATAAAGCATTAAAAATATTAATTCAGAACAAATCATATGTGTGATAGATTTAAAATAGCTAGCAATATGTAAGATACTGAAGAAAAATTATTTTTGCTATCTTGTTACTGTGATAATTTTATGCATTAAACACAGCCCATTCTTGTTAGGAAACATTAGCTACTATAATATTTTTTGAGCTTGCATAATGCAAGAGTTATGGAAAAATATGCATGTTGGCTGATAATAGTTTCAAGAGCACATTTTTTCTCCTTTTTTTT
>VZTV01028921.1:0-27289 GCA_013400875.1 Anhinga rufa
CAATGAGCCCACATTTTCCCTAGACTTAATTTTGTTGCCTATAGAAGCTCTTCTTCTTGTCTTTAGCATCCCTGACCAGATTCAATTCCATTTGGGCTTTGGCTTGCCTAACAATGGATGCTCAAACAATGTCTCTGTATTCCTCCCAGGTTACCTGTCCTTGCTTCCACCCTCTGTATGCTTCCTTTGTAATGCAGCAACAAAGGACATTTACTTCGCTCCATGGAGTAGTCACGTCAGAAATTAACCTGAATAAACAAGCCGTTACTGAGATTGAGAAAATATAAAATCCATGAAGAATTGTTATAAAAGCATCCACATTGCTTCTCCACACTTCTAGAGAAGGCTAAAAGAGAACATCAGATGGCCCAGCCTAACCTTCTGTAGGTCAGCATTACACCTGGACTGAAACCAATGTATATACATATACACACATCAAACACATGTATATACACATCAAACTATATAACTAAAACCAAACTATATAATGTAAATATCAGGTATTATATAACATGTATAATAAAGGCTTCTCTTTAAAGGCTAGTGGGCCCTTTGCTTTGATGAGTTAACATATTTCAGAGGGTGTGTATCTGATTCATGATTAAAGCTTATATATTTCTAGCACCAGAAGAAATTAAACCAATTTGCTGATCCTGTAGGTAGTCTGGTATTAGAAAGAACAGTTGTTTCTTTTTACATGGTAAACTCAGTAATCATAGGTGGAGGGGAATTAACCCACATCAAAAACCAGAACCAGTTTTCCTAAATGAAATTTTGTAATGTGAAAGAAGTACTTTAAAGAAACTAATGAAGCCTAAATATTGCATCATAATTTGTCCTATTAATATTGGTATCATCACTTCAGGTTACTATAGATATTATATTTTTCAGACAACCAAAGTAGGGCAAAAGGAGAGTGCCATATAAACCAGATAGGTTTATGTCAGAGTGTAATTTCAGCTGCAACATTTTCTTGTGTAAACCCCAAGTTGCAGCATATAGTTCAACTTCTGTGTTTGAAGCTGTCCAACACTTTTAACAAGGCTAATGTAGCCACTTTGATTTTCATGAAATTCAGAACATAAAAGAGCAAATACACTCAATAACTGATGCTAAATGTCAATGACATACCAGCAGAAAGGAATTTTTTTCCACATGAATATGGTATGAATGGAATGTGTTGGGAATAATGTCATTGCCCACAACAAGCCCTTTTCTCAAGAGCACATCTCTTCTAACAAAAGCTGAAAGCAGGCAATACAAGGGGCCCCTCTCCCCATTTCCATGCTTTGCTGTGTAATCTGTACAGGTACCATCTTTGGGGCATTTGGGATTTATTTTAGGGCTCTAACACCACAACCCTTCCCTAAAAGCATGTACTAAATCCTAGGGTTCAGTTCAGAGGGTGCACAGCTCCTAGCAAGACTTGGAGGGAGATCCTAGGTGGCTCTAAAATATGTAAATGTGCCATTCCCATCTACCCATGAATCTGGAACCCAAGTCTTGCTCTCCTTCTCCCTTCACCCCATGCAGCCTACCTCCAGGAGACCTTAGCCCACATCACCCCACCACAAATCCCAACCCTGTGAACCACAAACTCCACCACCCTTGTATTCCATGTCCCACAGGGCCCTCTGGTGCTCTTCACCCTCCTCTGGCACGTTGTCTCCTTCCCACACCAAGGATGCATAAGGAACTGCAGGACAAGTTAGGCACCATGTCTTGTACATCCAGCATTGGATGGATGCAACTTTTTTAACTTTTTAGAAGTGTAGACCACATTTGACTCCAGCTTGTCCTTCAGACTGACCCTGGTATCCAGCACAGCTACCTACAACTTCTCAAATGTATGAGAAATGGCATTGTCTGCCATCCCCTTCTCATCTGCTCCTGGCAATAACTCTTGACAAAGGTTTTCCAAATGACTGCCCCAACATGCTGCCTGCCCTCTCTCTGTGCCAGTGCAGGCCACCTTCACTGTGTGCATAGATGAAGAGAAGAGTCAAGAGGAGGTAGAAGAAAGCTCCCTGTTGAATACCACAAGTTAGTATCCACTCAGTAATATGTTTAATCTAGAAAGAAGTCTGTCATAGATGACAAATTTGCTGAATGTAATGGGTACGTGCTTGCATTAATGGTTAACAACTTATGCCAAGGTTTTTCAAATGCAGTTGGTGATTTTGTATGTTGCTGTTCTTATTTGCTGTGCACAACATGCCACTGCTTTGGAGGTCTGCTTTGATGAAGAACATCCTCTGAAAAATCAGGCTGACACCAAAACGAGTGGCTCCCAACATCCGTTTTTTTAAACTTTTGCCTGGCTTTCATAATCCTCACAGGCATCCTGGGCACCTGTGAAAAAAGCTGGAACTGCCTCTTAATAGCAGGAAGTATTTTAGCATTATTCAGCCCTGCCAATACTTGTGTTTGGGGCAGCAGAAACAGGTCAATGAAGTGTGTGCATTGAGCACTGATAGGCCAGTGAGGTTTCTAAAAGCATCAGCAGGAAGAACCTGTTCTACAAATGCATGAATGAAACCCAAAGCCCAACACCGCTCACCTCCCATGGGAATTTCACCTATTTACACAGACATTTGGGTCATCTCACTTACAAAGGTACACATCTGGCAATGGGCAACAAAATAAGCAGCCAATTTTCAAAAAGAACAACTGCAAGTAAAGCTTGTTAGCCTGGGTGATGATTTCCCATCCACTCAGAGTATTTTGACAAGAGGAAAAGGCCCATCTTCCCCAGACTGCTGCCTCCTTAGTAATCTGCCCTGGCAGTTACAACCTGCCGCTCAAACCCTCCCGTGTTTTGAATCCAAGCAAAAGCTTTGGCAGCTGTAAACCTAGCATGGGTTCAGTTTAAATGATGAGAGGAAACAGGCTGACAGTGAGCTGATTAGAAAGCTCTTAGAGCCCTCTCAGCTAAGTGGGGAGAAAAGGACAACTTTCTTCATGTGCTGCCAGAGAGGGGACACGGGGGCACCCGGACCCCGGCTTGCTATCCTTGGTGAGATCATGAGGATGTGGGAAAAGACCGTTTCAGGGAGGCTGAGCTGCCCTCGCCAGCCTGTCCCTTCCTGACAGCCTCTGCTCTGAAGATAATGAGGGAGGAAATAACGAAACACTATGGTAAAGACTAGAAGAATTTGAAGAGACAACTGCAAGCTGTTTCCTGGCCCCAGCCTTATCTACAGTCCCAGAAAATAACCCTTTCTTTGTGGTCAATAAATAACCCCTTGTGATTACAGTGAAATATCTGGTTTAATTTCTGCCGCTGAGGGCTGGGTAGCAGGACGTGCTTTCCACAAAGAGCAGGGCCAACTGTATTTCTAGCTGTGCTTTGGAGCAGAGAGGAAAGGCTCTGCAGAATCCTCTAGCCAGGAGTGTGTGGGTTAAGTCAATGCTATTTAAGTGCATCGTAGAAAATGAATATGCTAGGATGGGAAGAAAAGGTTAAAAGGATGGACTCAAAAAGCCATGTAGAGGTTATTGAATGGACAAAGCAGCAAGCATTAAAAATAATTCAGCCAAAAAATAAAAATAAATACAGGAGGAAATTACTTCATCGCAGCCCACACTGTGTTATCAGTACGAAAGCTCTGGGAGCGGCTTTTCTTTCCAAAATGGCAGCTGATAGATGGTCTAAACAAAAGGTTGTCAGGGCAGCGAGGGGACAGGAGGGAGGCTCAGAGAGGGGACAAATAGAAGATGCACCAGAGCAGCAAGGGTTTAAGGACACAGACAACCCCATGGCTGCACGCACTGATCAGCAGTACCGACCACAAGGACAGGCAGCCCCCTTCAATAATCTCCATCTGAGCTGAAGCAGATGCATCCTAGCTCAGACATCTTCTCTGACCCAGAGGTGACTCAACTTATCACACTTCCAACTTCAGGACCCAAACTGTACATTTCACCAGAAGCCATCACTTGCTGCTCTGCAGTGACAGCCCAGCCACAGTCTTAGGGCAGCAGTTCCCCACGGGCAGCACCTCTAAAGGCTGTGTTTGCACCAACAGGTCTGCAGAGCGGCTTGGTCCCCACTGAAAATTACTAACAGTTTCAGTTGGTTTTGCATTTTCATTAAGATTTTTATCCAACTGTAAGAATACAGTGAAAATTTTGTGAGAGTCCACCACATTACGTCCCTAGCTGTCTTAAAGGACCACCCCTAGGGTATCCTCAAATTTACTAGCTGCAGCTCTACTCTACCCCTGCAAGAAAATGACATCTGTGAAGCAATCAACTTTTTGCTGGTCCCCTGAGAAGTCAAGAAGGCAATTTACACTGCAGTTCATTCCTGCTACCTTCATAAAGCAAAAAAAAGAGAAGAAAAAAAAACCCTGCTCACTCCCAACTACAAAAACAGTGAGGCAAAATTCAGTTTAGCTGCATAAGGTGGCACTTATGAAACCAAGCATCTTAGATGTAAGTTTGGTTTGGGGTTGGGAATTTTTTTGCCTGTATAGTGAAATAACTGGGAGTAATAGTCATAAAATCTTTCTTTGAGTTTCCTGGGGTCTGAAAGACATCTGGGAGGATTACAGGAGGAATACCGTGTGCGGTAGCTGTGCTTGGAGCAGCCTCGATTTATGGCTCCATCTGTAACTGCTGCAGTTCGCTGAAGCAGATACTGAAACAGTCCCTGACATTGAGTGACACATGCTGTGGCTCAGCAGCCAAACTCCATGGTGGGACAGGCTGTGGTCTGCTTTACTTTTCCCTCCCCTTGATAAAGCCCACCTTAGCATTTCCCAACCCTTTTTATTTTTCTCATTGTCCCAGTTAAAGTCTGTGTCAGATGGAGACAGATGTTTCCACACCAGCCCCGAAGCAGAGGGAAGCAGATATGGAAGGAGCAGGGCTAGGTGCAGCCCCACCAAGATGCCAGCCTCCAAGCCCCACTGTCACCTCTGTGGGACATTGCCAGTGGCTTACTCACACTCAGGAGGCAAGGTGGCAGCAGCAAGGAGTCCGGCTACCAGGGCATTGGGCTGCCCTTTCCAAGACAAGAAGCACTACCAGTCCCTTTTGCAAAGTGTCACAAGGAGGACACAGTGACGCAGCTGTGCCTTACAGCAGTGATGTGCTTGCTCATCCGTTCTCTGAATTTGTCTCTTTCCATATCACAGCCTTATGATACTATCGGAGAAACCTTGTCATAGTTTTGTTGAAACACAGTCCTATATCAAGCGGGGATCCTGGAAAAAGTGAAAGAGAGGGAGAAGGATTCATCAGTGGGAACAGACACATTTTGGCGGAGGCAGCTGACCAGTTCTCCACAAAGCATCCAGAGCTTTCTCGGTATTCCTGATCAGCCTCCATGCCTCCAGCTGACTTCCCATAAAAATGCCAAAGGGTCTTTGATCTCAGGGAACATGTTCTTATGAGAAGGGGAGGGATAAAATCACAGAGGTTGGGCAAACACTTGACAGTAGTTCCTGCAGCTCCTCAGACCCTGGCCAGCCTTTGAGGTCCTGTGCCAGAGATCACAGATTTGGTTTGATCAGTCATGAGTTGAAAAGGCAGAGCAGAGCTGCTCAGGTCAAACCAGATCCTTAAGTCTGCTTGCCTTTTGTGATGGGTGGGGAAGTTCAGTAAAAAATAGGATAAGAAAGAACAACAACAACAAAAAAAAGACTAATGAGAAATTCCATATTGAAAGCATCAGACTCCCCTGTCACACATCATCTGAGTTTGGATATCAGTTAATGGCTCAGCCAGTTTCCCAACTCAGCCTCATCAAATTCCCTAAAAGTGGCAAAAAAATTAGAAGTTAAGTGTTTCATTGGAACACACTATATCCCCAACTTTCCAGCCAACACACACAATGCAGTTTTTGCATTTTATAATCTATTATTTTTGCTGATGCTAGACCAGAACTCTGACCCTGGAGGGAATAAAACTAGTCCAAATGATAACAGCTTAAATGGCACTAAAAATAAACAAATGTTCAGATAGATATTCTTTACTTATGTCTCTGACAGAAATTCCTCCGTGAGAAAAGTATTTCAGGCTGTAACAGAGGAGTCAGACCTCTGCTTGTTCCTGCCTTCCCATTGACTCAATGCATATGGAGCATTCATGTAATGGTTTTTCCCCCAAGAAACCAAACTTACCATAAAATGCCATGGAATCAAAGGGATAGATTCCCCTCCTGCTTACTCTGCCAGAACACCCCTCATGTTAACAGCTCTCTGCAGACATATATAAGAAAAAGTAAAACAAACTGTCCACTTTCAAACCATCCTGACTATACGAAAGAGAAAGAGCTTTTCTGTGCATTGGATCTTGCTATTACCTAAAGCACTGGTGTTATTCTGGAAAAAGAAATCAGCCATCGAGAATCTAAGCTGAGGCCTGAATAAATAATTTGAGGCTGATATGAAGGCAGGGCATGTAAACTGAGAAATGTAGAGCTGAAAAAGCAGTGGTTTGGTTCCCCTCCATCAGCCCACCTCTAGGGAAAGGTGGGCCAAAATGCTGACACCAGGTACTTAGGAGCAAAAGGAGAACACTGCAAATGGAAACCTGTAGGCAGCAGATAGTGCATAGTAGACTTTATTGTCTTTTAGCTAGGAGCCAGAAGAATGAAATGTATAAATAGAAGCAATAACCTGGTGATGGGCAACACCCCAAAAGTTGGGGTGGTAATCTCTCCTGAGCAAACATTTCTGGTAAACACAGGCCTTCCTGGGCTGGGCTCTGCAGGAGCCCTGCAAAGGACACATCTTCTAGGTGTCTCAATGCATCTCCTTCCATGGCAAGTTCAGTCCAAGGGCTGATGCTCAGCTCTCCGTAGAGCCCACCTTCTGGGGACATGATTCAACATGAGATTTTCTGGTAGCTCAGATGAATATGGAAGACAGGGAGAAGCTGATGAGTCTCAGAAAACAGATTAATTTGCAGAAAGGACAAGTAACGATTAACACCTTTGCTTGAAAGAAGAAATGAAGCAGTAAGCTTTAATGAGTGTGGGCTGTGGTGGAGAGGGTGCAACAGAAAATTGCTGAAGTTTTTATTCCCAGGCATCTCTGCTTTATGTGTCCCCGTGTTCTGAGGTGTGGAAATCCTGGGACCATGTGCATGGCAGGAGGAAGAAGAGGCAGACAGAAAAGCTGTCATGTTTATCAGGAGGTGTATTTCAAGAACGGTTTGTCAAATATGCTTTGCATATACATTTAGCCACAGACAAAAGGAAGTAATTCATTCACCAATTTCTGTGGTGAAAATTACTTCAAGATTTATTCCATGCCCATGTGCCAAGCACACTCCTGATACAAACCCCACAGTTAAACACTCATGCACACCCACACACACGGAGACATCCTGTCAGTGGCACTAAATAACTTCTGAAAATGGTTAGTTATGTTTTATCTGGAACTAAAACTAAATCTGGAGGTGAAAAGACAATCAAAAAACCCATAATGTTGAGACTTCTGAAATAGGAAACATCTGTCTGCAGAGGAGGCACTGAGTGCCCTGACGGTGAGCAGTGGTGCGAGGAGGTGGCTCTCTGCAGAGGGCTGGGGACACAAGTCACCTCACTTGACTTTATATTTTCTCTTCCTTATTGCCCTGGAACACTATACATGCATGACTGTATGTACAGTACTCTACTTACTCCACCAGGACTATACAAGCCCAACAGAAACAGAAAGATGGCCAAAAATGAGAAGGCGCAAGGTAGTTATTCAGGAGTCCCATCAACAAAATCATTATTCAGCACAGGAAAGTGGTTATGGTGTTTGGCTGTGGTGACACATCGGAGCTGGGGGGAGCTGGGGCTTCCAGGTAGGCTACAAAGAAATCCGGTCAGCAATGAATGGATCTTCAGTTTATCACAGGCAACGGGAGAAATGGTTCAACTGAAATCCATAAGATTTGGAAGGCCCTCAGCTGAAACTGAGGCTTTTCAGAGTCTATTTTTCAGAGGCCCAAAGAACATAAAAGCAAAAAATATCATGCAGAATAGGGAAAAGAACAAGAAGAACATGATTAAAAAAGGGGAGGGGAAAGCTTGAGCAGAAGGAAATGGGCAAGTTTTATTTTTGGCTGTATGTTTCACTGTAGAAAGCAAACACTACATAATGGACACACTAGTGCTCCAAAAACCACTTCTCAGAGATACCATTAGCTCAGGACGTTCATGGCATATATAAGCTGAAAAAGACAAATATATACTTTGTGTAATCACAGTCCGAGTAAAGACTGCAGAGACCATTACCACACCAAAAGGATAACCCAGCCAACCACAGTCTCGTAGGTTATAAAAAACTGCATTCAAGAAAGTCAATTAGGCTCCATAGAGCTCTTGAAATGATAGAAATGACAGGAAAGGGAAAGCATTTCTGAACTGAAGGGCGAAATCCTGTCCCGCCAGTCGCACAACGCAGTGCGAGCTGTGCATAATTATCTGAAGACAGAAACATAAAGAACAAGAAAATAATGCTGTTTAAAGCCAGTAATTGTTTCTTATGGTTTCACAGAGCTGTGCTGAATAAAATGCATTTGTTATAATATGACAGTAGGTCACAGAATCCGTAGCAAGGGAGGAAAATGCAGGAAGATTATATGTTGCAAGAAGACATAGCTGCAGTAAAGATGAACATAAAAAGCAAAACTGAATAGAGATCTAGAATTTCTAAATTACCCTTGGCCCAAATGTCTGGCTTACCACTGGAATAGTATAATTATAAAGCTGGCATAAAACAGGACATGGATCTAGTTACTAATTTCTTACTAGCAATAGCAGCAAAACAGTTTCTGCCAGTAGCGGGTCTCTTGACAAAAACCTTGTGTCTTCTACATGATGTGACCTATAGGGAAAACTGGTTTTAATCAGGCAAATCTATAAATGGTATGCAGTTGTGGTCGCTCCTCTCAGATGTCAAAAGGAACAGAGGAGAAAGTGGGGGAAAGGGATGGGGGGATCTGCACTGTAATTTCTGGTTTAACACTTCACTTTCTCTGAAATGCACAGTGGAATTTGTAAATTTAGGAGATCGCCTTTGTCATACAGGCCAGTGATGGCAGCAGTGTCACCTCACAAGCCAGGTAAAAAAAAAAAAAAGAAAAAAAAAAGAAGAAAAAAAGCCTCTTCCTAGTAGTATTGGTTTAGCCCCTGTGCTCCACTCAAGTTTTGATTGCAAATACAGGGGTCTTTTCATGCTACAGTTCTGAACTCAGTCACTCCAGTCTCTGTTTTCCAGCACACACTTAAGCCTAAGCACATGAGCTACACCGCTAAAGTCAATGGCACAGCTCCTGTGCCAAGATGTTAAGCATGTGTTCAGGTGTCTCACTGGGTTTGTCAAAGAGCTTGGACAGAAAATAACCCTAAATAGTTTTCTTTCTCTGTAGTAGGCATCCATGAAACAGCAATCGGTGGAATGGTGTCAGTGAATTAACATTAAATGTCTTACACCATATAATAGTATATACACAGTTTAAGGTTGTGTGGAGGTTTTTGTCTAGCCTTTTTACCAGTGAAAAATTGTCTTCAACAAAGCTGGACTTTCTTGCCGTGTTTCTGCTTTCTACTGAGATGTTTGAGCTTTTGACAAAAATCTGAATCCATGAAAACCTAGTAACTTGGCTGCACTGAGAAGTGTACAGATTATGGTTCTAATAATCTTCTGATGAAAAGACAAAATTGTGTTCAGAGCCAAATCCCAGTCATTCAGCTATTGAGCTGAAGACATTTCCTTGGGCAACACGCAGCAATCAGATTACTGTTAGAAAGGCATACCCCCTTTCACATCAACCAACCCAGTTTTAACCACACTTTTGCACACCTGTGATCTATGCTTGTATTTAAAATGTTATTTATTTATGTGCCTGTATGCATATTGTGTATATATATTTCCCCATTATTCTGCCTTGGGTATGTTGAGGACCTTCCACATGCCCAAGAGCTGCCAGGGTACTTAAACATTTATGACCTGTGATTCAGAGTAGGTCTGAAGGTCATTAAAGGCTGGGTGAGGAAGCAGTTCACACGACAGCCAGTTTACCATGATTGATTGTTGTGCTGTAAAATATTATGAAACCTCCCCATTAACTCTTTTTCTCCACACAGGGCCTACAAGTGGTGGTGAAAGCCATGAGGAGCAGCTGTTTCCGAGGACAGGCACAGGCAGCACTTGTCCCTCCAGCTTTTCCAAATGGTTTTCTGAGTAAGTCACAACACCGCTGCAATGTTGAAAAAAAGGGCACCAAGGCTGACAGATAATGACTTTCAAAAGCAAACAAAACCCAGGAGCTGAATAAATGCTTTTGCTCTTAAAAAAAGTCCACATGCAGCTCCACAGCCATGCAATAAAAGAGGTCATTGAACTGTGCTTCACTGAGTGATGATATCTTGCCAGGCTCTTGGACAAAGGTGATCCATGACTACCTCCTCTCTCCTGTGGCGAATAAAACAGACAAAAAGCATTGCAGAGGTTCAGCAATGATCACCCCATGCTGCCTGCATGTCCCATCCCACTCTGGATAGAGTTATAATTTTGTCAGGACAGATTAATTAATTCCTTCCAGATATTATTGGCAGAGCCTTGCTCTGGTGGTGCCCCTATGCTTGCAGCCTGGGACTGTCCATTTACACTGCATCAAGCCCACAGCCCACTCCATATCATCCTTTCTTCCAAAAACCCATGAGCCTGTAGCAGGCACGCATCCATAAGACAACAACAAAAAAGTAGGTATCTCCCAGTAGTCAACACAGGTGAGAGAGAGAAATTTGCTTCCATGCCTCATGATGAGGCTAGACATAGTATGTACAGCAATAAAACCTCACACACGTGGCCTCTTGCACGTGCATATTCTCACCATGCAACCAGAAGTACACTGTAATGTGATCAAGGGCATTTGGGTTTTGGTGACACAATAAATACAGCTGTCTGCATGACCAAGAAAAGGAGGAGGAAGGAAAAAAGGCTCTGGCATAAGTCTCAAGTACTTCCAAAAGAGAAAGCGCTGCTTGTCTGTTCCTTTCTCATATCTACCCCAAAATAGAGAAATAGGCAACTCCACAATAGCTCCTGAACTGGAGCACAAACAGCAGATCAAAGGCTTGTTTCCTTTATACATCATTGATCCCTTAATTCTTACTACAATGCTCTGGCACCAATTCCTGCCACACACCTACAGAGCAGCAGCCTAACCCTTGACTGGTCCCACTGCAAGTTACTGCCCACCATCAGGCACAGTACTGAAGGAATGAGTGGGGTTACCAAACGAACAAGACCATTTGTCAATAAAAGCAGCAGAATCTAATCTTTAATGCAGATCCCCCAGATACTGTATTCTCCCTCTCACGAGCTCAATTCTTAAGTTTGCAGTCTGTATAAAAAAGGTGTCTTTTCACTCTCTCATTTGTTTGCCCAGAGATGTCATTCACATCAACACAAAGACCAGGCTGGGAGTCTTCAAAGCAAAAGGTTTGTTTAAGCAAGACATCTTTTTTGTCTGATGTTTTCAGAGAAAGTGATTGACATTTTTGGCTTCTGCTTAAAGTGGAACTTCAAATCAGGGAAAAAAGATTATAGAAAACAAACTCAAAACAGTCTGTTTCTAAAAGCTCCTCTTTTTATTTATTAAACAAACTTAACTTTTTACTTTTACCCAAACCTAGTATGGAGTCATTCTGTGTACCAGTAAAACCAATCAGACAAAAAATACTTTCTGCCAGAGCTGGAAAGTAAATTCAGTTCACCAAGAAAAGTTTGTTTCCACAGGCTTTGAGCCTTTTATAAGTTACATTCAACCTTTCCTCTCCAATTATTATAGACATAAATTACAAGGTGAGCTAAAATATGTAGTCCTTTTTTTAGAGCAAAATGGTGTGGTTAGCTCTCTTGGTTGCTGCTGAAGAATAAATTGTATCATTATAGCCTTCTTCTGGGTCTTGTTATTCTGACTTTTTGACTCTTGCTAGCTGCAGTCTATACAATGCACAACTGTATTTGTTCACAAGGAATGCTTTGGTTCCTTTTGACTTTTTCCTTTCCACTTCCTAATGGTTTACATGTAGAAGCAGAGCTTTTGAAAAATTGCCTAACACATACTATGTTTAATGAGTACATTTAAACATACTTTAGCTACAAATCTTATCAGCTGATTACTTAACCTTTGTGGATAGGCTAAATATTTTCTTAAATGCTTAAATAAATATGATACATGGTTCCCGTGGAAAGCCTAATGAGAAGGAAGTTGTTTTTAAACTGAAGTCAAGACTTTTCCTTTAATTTATTTTATCAGTATTTTTTCCAAGTGATCAAAGCAAGCAGTTTGTATGGCAAACCTAAATTGCTAAAAGAAAAATTAAGTACTAAAATATTAATTCTGCTGTACTTTATTTGGGGGATGGGAGTTGCATGCCATCTGGAAGGACAGTCAAGGATTTGCCGCACACTATGAAGCACATGGTATGAGGTGAGAAGTCAAAATCCTGCTGTCTCTCAAGGTGGATTTAAATAATGCAAATGAAGATGTGTGTATGTCTTTCAGATATCAGTAACAATAAAACACTTATATATAAAATCCTAACAGTTGTGCTGACTCCCCTGAATGCCTTATGAACAAAGCCTCACTGGAGAGCATCAGCCTCCATGCATCAGCTTAAGTGGCTAGGAGTGGGCAACCAGTGTGCCAGGGTCATGTAAAAGGTACACGTGCACCTGTGGTCTCTCAATAGACATGGTCTGCAGCACTTTCAGACACTTTAGATGCAGTGCAGGACGATAGCATCCCTCCTGGTCTGCTGCCCCAGCTTGGAGCAGGGCACTGGTGCTCCACAGACAGGAGGTGCAGGTGCTGCAAGGTGAGGGGCTGGCTCAGAGCATCCCCTGCCCCACATATGAGCATGCCCTGGCAGGGGATGCTCAGACCTAGGTATGTATGACAAATATGCTCACACGCGTACAACTCCACATATATCCACATAGTGGATATCCACATAACACTCACAGCAGGAGGAGAGGGGTGGCCCAGGGCTAGCCAGAGCAGGAGGCTCCCTTGGGGCACAGGTCCTTCAGTGGGGCTTCCTAGCCCTGCTCCCCAGTGCAGCAGCAAGAACTACCAAAACCATCCATGTCATGGATCTTCTTTTCTTCTTGAAACCAAGACACAACACACAGACAGAAATCGCCCAGAAAGCATTCAAGAGGAAACTTGGGCTTTATTCTGGAATGGAATGAAGGAGAATGTGAAAACCCAGTGACACCACAAAAGAAAGAAGTTGAATAGGTCAAGAAGCAGAGATGTGAGCTTAAGGAAATGGCAAGGCACACAAGAAAAGATAAGGGAGATTGTATAAATAAATAAGCACACAGAAAGGAGCTGAGAGCACTGTGAACAAAGCCTTACTCTTAAGCTCTGGTTCACAGTCCCTTTTCAACCTGAGAGCCCCTAGAAGATTTCAGAGGAGGAGTGGACCCTTTTAGAAATTTCACATAGGGACATCACTGTATAACACCCGCAAACTTGTTTTCCTCTGTCGCCTTTTGCAGATCAAGCAGTGGGGACGTGCGGGCTTCCCTGCTCTCTCCCCAGATGCACAGACCCTCGGCTGGAAGGAGTCCTACTTTCATAATTAAAAATTAAAAGAAGCAAAACAGCAAAAAGGAAAATAAATAGTACAAGCAAGTCTGGCTTAGCACGCCTTTTGTACCCCAACCTGTTCGGAGGAAAGAAAACAGAGGTGACTGAAGTAGTATTAGTTTAGTTGTTACTGCAGCTCATGTCACCTCAGCTCAGAAGCTGAAAAATTAATGAGTGTACTTACAGCATTTTAATTACTGTTCTTAACTCCTGAGTGTAAACTTCATCTACCCACAGGGAATCTTCTCTTCACTGCTGAAAATAGCTGTTAGAGGCATGTAATAAAGATAGAATAGGTTTGTATCTTTTCCACTGTGGTTGCTTTAATTTGCAGTGACAATTGCTAGATCATGAATTTAGAACCACAATAATTTTTACATCCTTTGTGCCAAAAGCAGATACATACATCGTACCTGAAGCTAGGAGGGTAATGCAGGTAGACATATCCCAGCCAGCACTAAACCCATATACTCACTGTGCTTTATCATTACACAGAACTTGATCCAAGGAAGTAAATTAGAAGCCAATTCATGTTTATTTATACTGGTCAACTGAAAGATGTAGCAGCAGAAAAGTCATCACAGCCTCTACAAACTCACCAGTGTCAGGTTGTGTTGGTGGTTTGCTGGCCCGTCTGTGTGCTTCCACATCTCCTACTCCTTGCATTACCTAAAGTCTGCTCCATGGTCAGGAAAATACAAGTATAACAGTCTAATTTGCACTACCTGACTTAGAAAGTATAATGAGGTGCAGAAGTGATTAGTGGGTGGTATTCTGGGCCTCGCATCACTAGTTCCTGAGGTTCACCCACAGGACAACAGGCCCTTCATGTGCCTCTGGGAAGAACTGTCAAGCTGGAAATGCATACCAAAATTCATTCTGCAATGAGCTTGCAGGTTCCATAGGAGCAACACACTATGTTTCAGGTATATGGAAATCAACATCATGTCCTTAGCAGTGCTAGGGTGGGACTTGGGCAGCAGATTTTCATTGCCTCTAATTCAAGACAACCTGAGTTGAAAACCTGTCCCCCTGCAGGCTACAAAAAAAGGTTTTGTGTGCTATAAATGTCTTCCAGGCGCCATGGAGTAAAACCCTGGTTTGGAAGTATTTTGAGGGAAGGAACAACTAAAAACATAGAAACTAAAACTGGAGCAAAATGCAACATAACCCTAACAAAGGCAGCTTCTGCCTGTCTACCAGAATACTCTTATCTGATTTTACAGACAAAGGAAGTATGGGGAGATGTCATTTATCGCATTTGATACCCTGCCAGATGGAAACTATTAGTTCAAGTAGAGAAAGTGGGGATTAAGATAAGAATTGCAAAGTAGTTAAGGAATTGGCTAAAGGGGAGGTGACAATGGGTTGAGCTGAAAGGAAGAAAATCACTCACAGAGTTTTGCAAGAGTCAGTGTCAATCCTATTCATTCCTTTAACAATTTTCGCACAAAAGGATGTCTAATGAAACTTTCTGATGACTAAGGTTGGGGAACCTTGCCCATACTGACAAGCAGCAGCATTTTACCTAAGAAAAGCCAAATAGTCCTCAGAAACAATAGACATGGAGAGAAATTTTACTATATAAGGTAAAAGGGTGTGCACTTAAGAAATCATGAGTAGGAGCTTGTGCTAACCATGTACGTGATGACAAGCCAGCAATGTGGTCTGACCACTGGAAAAGGTAAATGTCACCTAGAATGAAGTAAAGAATTTCCACTACAGGAAGGAAAGTATTACTGAAATCAATAAATGCCAGGCACTGGCAGGACCTCATCAAGAAGACCATGCCCAGTTTTTGTCACCAAGGCTACGTGTGTGTTACTAAAAGAAAACATGCTGGGGACTGCTCTCTGGCTTGGAGGCCAAGCAGCATGGCACAGAGCATGTCTAAACCTCTAAACCCTAACCCACTTTCTCAAAAGAGTCAGGCTCAAACTGCCTTTTAGGAATGGTCCTAGGCCTTTGCTAGCTTCAAAACCAAGCCCAAGTATTGTCTGGGAGAGTGCTGATTAATAAAAAAATATGCAAAAACCATGAGGACAGTAAATCATGTGCAGGTGTCTTTGGCCTAATCCCCTGCTCTGTTTAGTCTTCTGAGGCAGACCTACCCCAGTGTGGCCAGGATTTGTTCTGGATTAATGCATGCTGAAGAGGAAGGCTACTAGGATGAGAGAAAAACTGAAGAGCATCTTACAAGAGGAGATGAGAAGCACTTGTATTACCTGGCAGCACAGAGCCTGAGAAAGTAGATGACTGGCATAAATAAGAACTAGGGGAGAAATATTTAAACCCAAAGACAGCATTTGCCATGAGTAGATTAAGAGAGGCATAACAGGCTTATCCATTCATCCAGCAGAGCAAAGTGCTGGAGCAGCCTTCCAGAGGAGATAGATTTTAACTTTAAGAAGAAACTTGTAGAGTTTTCTGTGGCAGATATCCACAGCAGTCCAAAGGAATATAAAGGTGATGCATGCTGTGTCATGATATATTACAGTCTTGCCCTGCTCCATGGTTTGAACTCTCATTGCCTCCCTCTAATTTTCATACATGCACAAAACAAGTCACCAGTTAGAAACCCTAGTAGGTCTCTCAGAGATTGCTGAGACAAGTGAATGTAAACAAATCCATATTCATTCTGCCCAGTTATGAGTTTGTACCCTTGTACCCATCCCGTGCCACTTCTTTACCTAAACACAGATCATTGCAAGCAGAAATACTGGAAAACAGGTCTTAACAAGGAGATGTACAAAAGCTTTAGTTGCGCCTTGTTGACTTTGTTCAGCTAGTCCAATTTCACTAAAGAGCAATTAAATAGGAAGGGGGCCTAGGGAAGCTTATCTTCTCCAGGAAGCATAGCACACATTTTTTATGAATCTCTCAATGGTAAGTCTAAAACCAGACAAAGATAAACAGGAGTGGGGGAAGCTGTACCTAATGGCTCACACATTAATTCCAGCTTTGTCTTGTTTCACTTACATGTAGATATAGCTGCATAATCTACTCATCAGCTAAGCTGAGCCTCTCCTTACATTTCTGGAGGTCATAACCATTAGTTATTCCCCTATCATAATTTAAGGTAGCCGTAAGCTTCTCCTGGGCTGAATTTTGTAGATCATTCCCTGCTAAGCTAGCGAACTGACTCTGGGCTTCCAAGTGATGCTCAACCATTCCATTTATGAAAATACATGGAAAAATACAAGGACTACATAATCACCCTGATTGGAAAGCCACAGTCAAAGACCACATGGAGACCTGGTGGCATATTTTAAGTCTCAGCAGTGTTGCGGTTCCTCAGAAAAACAAAATGGTTTTCTGTCATTTCTGTCATTTTCTGCAATTTCAGTCAGGGGCAGAGTAGAAGACTGGAGCACACTGCCTGGTTGGTCAGCCTGGCACGCACACACAGAGAACACCTACGTCTCAAAGCAGTCACAGAGACTGAGGAAAACCTAGGTGTAGCTCCTCTCCCTTCTTCCACCATATCCTGGATGTGTCTTCTCTCTTCAGACTTCTTCTGTGGTGAGAAACTATGTACATAAATCCAGCCTGGAGCTGAAACACCTTCTGCTTTTTCAGAAGTATCACTGAACACAGTATATTCCCATTAAAACAAAGTGGTTTCAACAACAACAACAAAAAGGATGCAACAAAAAAAAAATCCTCTTGCTGCTAGACTTTTTCCATTCACCTATAAAACCCATCAGGGAAAATGTTGCTATTTGACATTTAAATAAAAACTCTTCCCCTGTGATGCACTGTGGTGCAGTTACAAGGGCGTAGTCAGACATTTGCTAAGTAGGCTGTAGTTATAATTTTTAATTTCCTAGAGGCAACATTCCCCTCCACCTCCCCCAAACCCAAGTCTCCTATATGGCAGTGTCATGGGCTGTTGCCATGCCACCAGCCAGCCACTGATCTTTTTTGAGAACAAACATGTACTTATTATGAAGATTAAACTGGTGACACCATTTATCCACATGCCAAACACTGAGGATATAGCATCCTCACGCTGCTTTTGAATGACATTAATCTGACCTGGCCTGACCACACTCTTAACAACAGCACAGTTTCTCCTTAGCCAGAACTGGAGCTCGGATGAATTGCACTTTATTCCCTATAAAGCCCTGAGCCCCCATCTCTCTGCACAGAACTTTCTGAATATTTCCTCTAAGTTTACCAAATGTTTCCTTGTTCCCGAGCCACAGAGAAGTTGGTGGGGAATGGCGGGGGTGAGGGAATCCCTGTGGCTGCAGCCTCCAGCACTCTGTAAGGATGACTTCTCACTCTCCTGAGCCTGACTGAAAACGTTGCCAAGCTGGGAGGTCTCTGTCAAGACCAGTGGATTTTGGACCTGCACCTCACAATGTTAACTGTGGAAGAGGAAAGCATTGTTTGACTAACAGAAACAAGCGAAGATAGAAGTGACCTAATATCAGAAAAACATCATCCACAAGAGACCTCGTGAGTAGCCTATGTGATGGAGCAAAGCAACAGTTTTGAGCAGTTGGCACTCAGGATGAAGACTCGGGGGACTAAAACCACCTTTGGAAGGGAGAAAGGACAACAAATATTGTTTTCAGCAGCCCTTCTTGTTCTTGTTCAGTCCTGTTGTCAGATATGACAACTTCCCACTCCTAGAGGGGAAGCACAAAATCAGAGGTGGTGCTCTGCTCACTCCCCTGCCTTCCTGCTGGCCCCTGTCTTCCCCGTCCCCAGCATCCAGCATGTTTCTCCTTGCTGACACAACTTTTGCACCTGGCTCCAGTGGCCTCTTTCTCCTTTGTTAGAAGGGCTCCTGGTTCATGCCATCTCTTTCTCATCAGCTTTTACTGCAACCCATGGGAGACAAAGCAGGAAGAAAAGGGAAGAGGCGACATGCCAAGTTTCGTAATGCTCAGATGCAGTTTCACATCCAGGAAATGTGAGATCCTCCAGCCATAGGGCTGACAACATTGCAACAGAAGCCATGCATCCTAATACAGATGTTAGACAACATGTTTCTATGACCTAACTTTCCTTCAGTCTTCCCACAAAACCACAAAGAGTAGGGGCAGAAGAGTTAACACATCCTCTTCTAGATTTCCTTTAACAAATGTGACAGTGCATCACTGACTGAGAGGCAATTAAAAGTGTGATGGATTGGTTTGAGAATGCCAAGACCCATATCTCTCCTGTCTATATAAGTCCCACAGAACATCTCCCATGCTAAAACCTGTATGGAGAAGCATTGGTTTCCACAGAGATCAGTCAGGGTCCTGCTAGGCAAACTGGACCTGAAGCAGCAACAGTGGTCTCCAAGTCTGACACTATGTGTCTGCATGAGAAATCACAGGCTAGTTTCTCCTGCCACCAGGGTGGAAAGGAAAAAGAGACATCTAGCAAAGCCCCGCAGAGAGGAACAATGCACTTGCCTGGCTGCCCTCCATTGCCCATGCCTTGCCGGAGGAACGCGCTTACTGCCCTCCCCACCAGTCACATGAGAGAAGGGATGAGCAAGTCCCCAAGGTCCAGCCTTGCATGCAGTATCAACCCCAGGAGTTATTTATAATCCCTCGGGAAGTGACAGGGGATGTGGATGTGAATGGGAGGGAGATTCAGACCAGATGTCCACAGGCCCTTTACAAGCAAGCCCACATAAATGTGCAGCACAGCTCACAACCAGAGCTGCGTTGTGTCAAACCACTGTGGTTACCCGAGGACCAGTGTGATAGCGTCAAGCCGGCAACAGAGTAGGGGAAAGGATTTTTGCCTGCTAATTGAATAGGGCCTCAACCAAAGGAGAACAATGCACAGCACTGGGGTGGCGGGGCTGCATTGTGAGAGCCTCTGTGAGGAGTGGCCACTGCTGTCAGTCTCATTGTTCGACGCTGTCTCCATCTGCTCGCAGGCCAAAGCTACTCACTCTTGCCTGGACCAGCCATACACATCTGCATCCCTTAGCTCTGCCGACCACCTCTACCGAGGGCGGCAAGTCCTCGCCAGCAATGCTGCTGGACCTGGGTACTGATGGAGGTAGAGTGCTCCTTCGAGCACAGGATGTTGTTCTTGTGTTTCCAACATCGCCAGTGAATCCAAAGTTCTTACCACAGCCTTATTGTTGCTGTTACTATGAGACCAAGTCCACAATAACTGCATTTTTCCAATGCTGGTTAGAACAGATGCACTTTGCCAGCATGGGATTTCAGGGTTGTTTTTTTTTAAAAAAAAAAACTCTGTATGTGTTAGATTTTGTTCAGTGGAATTAGAGGGAGGTCCTTAGCTGTTGAAATCAGAGTAATGCCACTGAAGTCAACAGAGTGCATGGTCATTTGTGCAGCTGAACCCTGAACTAGAGTTTTACCAATGGGTGGCTGATCAACATCCCATTAAACCGATCCTAAACTTGAAACCAAGAGACTAGTTTCTTAATAACAAAAAGTGAAAAACAGAAAGTGGAGGGAGCAAAAAGAGGGGAAAGGAGAAGCCTGCTGAAATAGGAGATCCCGGAACCGCTTTCCGAAAACCACCGACAAACGATTCTAAAGAAACTCCCCTGAGATGCAGCTCTATCACTAAATCCCTTTGCTTTTTCACTAAATCCTTACCCCTGACCCGTCTCAGCTGGTGAGCATAGGCTCCTTGGGGCTGTCTGGGCTGGCATGAGGTGAGACACAGGATGAAGAGCAATTGCTCAGCTACACTGGCTCAAGACAATGAATGACTTTATGCACCATTCAGTTACACAAAGCCAGGATCCTGGAGTCTTTTCTAAAGACCTGGCATTTAGCCCATCTGTCACACAGTTTCAGGACCTATCAGAAAGCCTAGCACCATGATGAGAGATTCTTCAGATAAAATAAGACATTTAGAAAAATGGAACTGAAAATTCAATAGAATAGGAAATGTTGCAGAGGTTTGGAAAAGTTCCATCTGCTTCATGATCTTTTCTAAATTTTCATGCAGCTCTGCACTGCCCTGTTAGCCAGATTCAGAAGCAGAAAAACCTCCCTAAAAAGGCTGGTTAATTACCAGGAATCTCACAATGAAATCTGTTCTTTCCCAGCCAGTTTCCAGGTAGTAGAATTAAATTTCTAAATTTAGTTTAAAATTTATCTAAATTTATTGCAAGCTATGCCTGATTTTGCTTCCCCTTTGAACAAAATAAATTCCTTCCTTAGAGTAGCACTTGACTGTACCCAGGACTAGACAGATATGACAGTTTTAGCTGACTCTTGGAATTAATTCAAAGCTGATGTGGAATACCAAAAATGTAGATAAACAGAGACTAAAAGAATTAAAGAGCTAATGCTCTTTGCAAGGAAGCAACTCCACATTGCATTCAAAGACTGTGAGGTTCCCCCATCCATACTGGTTATGCAATCTGGTTTGAAGAAACAGACTTGGAAGAAGATGCTTTAAATAAAGCAGCTCTTCACTTACAGGTGTTCTTCCCGCTCATGTTTTGCATTCTCATTACTCAGAGGAAAAGATTAGATTTCCTGCTGGAGAAACCAAAAGCCCTGGTAAGTGCCAAATTCTGTCCCAGCAGGATCGGGAGCAGGTGCCCCCCAGGTGAATGCAGGATTCCTGGGTAGAGGTAACCAGGGGGAAGCAGCAGGAGACCCCACTGCCAGGTGATAACAAGTCACTCCTTTCACCTCTCATACACGGCTGCTCATATTCCTTATTCATTTCCACCCTGACTGTCCAGATCCAAACATTTCCATCCTGGATAGTCTGAGTATTCCCTGGAAAACCTAATCCTCCTGTGTACCCTGCTAGCTCTGCACCTCAGCAATTCCTTATAGCAGTGAGCTCCATGAGGCCAAGTATCATTTTTGTACTGACATGTTTCCCTTATTCATTTTATGGCTGTTGCCCTTTAGTTTAATTGAGTGCCATTGGTCTAATGCAAAGATGCAAAATGGAAGTGAACTAAGGAGGACTCTCAGATCATCTTCTCTACAAATTCAGTCTAGTCACCTTTTTCTCTTGTCCTCATTCTTTCACGTCATTTACAAGCAGAAAAGGTGAAAACCCACCTGTTCTTCTTTCATCATCTACTACTTAGAAACTGCACTCATCATAATGCTTTGTGAAGCGACCATTCCCATATTCCCTTTTTCTTCCCCCCCCACAATTGCTTTCTCAGAGGTACATTATACATTCAGGGAATTCAATTACCTTTTTCCTGGCTGCCTGTTACAGCAGTTGTAAACCTAAGTTGCAAAGGGGCACTCTCTAGGCACTGAACTTCAGCCTAGTGCGGAGGTGTCATGGACCAAGATGCCACTCCAGGCAGCTCTTGCAGCCGCTCCGGGAACCAAGCTGAACCGAGTGTGGAGCCAGGGTGGGACAGGCCCATCCGCACCAACTTGTCAGCTGGGGACAGCTGGCTGAAGTGAACAAGCACTATACATTCAAAAAATGCTGTAAGGGGAACATTTCATCCCGGATTCCTGTTTACTGATGGTTTACTTCAATCTTTTGCTGACATTACCTCTCTTTTACCTAGCAAATCAGTTAATGAATGGATCTTTCCTGTGTGTAGCCCCATCAGGTCATTACACAACATATACCCCTGTTAAGTTTACCCAGCTTTTCCTTCCGGTCCCATTCGTACTGATACTTTCCTTCTTGGAATAACAATTATTAAACCACTTGGTGCCTTTCATGGTTAATTATTTCCTTTCTTTAACATAGTCTGCCTTCAAACTGTAGGCTAGGTCTTGAACACACCTCAGCATCCCCATTTTCATTTCCTATGAGGAATAATGTTGAAAAGTCATTATTGAAGTATGGAATTCTGTCGCATACATTTCTTCTGCAAAGTTTCATAATCCAGTAATTTTTAATGACCACTATAAGAACATTTCCTGTCTTTTTGACCTGCCTTTCATGCATTTGATGAAGGTAAATTTCCTTGGGTTTGTTATGTTTCTCACATATAAGTTAGCAGGTTACTAGACTGAGTTTCCTGTCATATGCCTGAAGCAGGTAGGATAATTATATTAAAGAAATAACTGCTATGAAATGTGCAAAATTTAAATGTGTTCTTTGGCCCATAATTCATTATTTTTACATATCAAGTACTGTTAAAAACTAACCTGTATTTACCCCCCCAAAGAAAAGATAACCATTTAAAAAATTCTTTACCATATACAGTTTTTCTCTACTTCAGCTCTAAATATTACAAAGAAAGAACCAAATCCTGTCTTAAGTTACCTCTGTGTGATACAGGGCAACAGCACATTACTTCATTTAATAGAATAATATTGATAAGTACTGAGATGGTGGGCCTATTTTGCAAAGTTATGCCTAAGGCTTTGTTCCGTTTTAGTTAGATAAAGTGCATTACACTAACATGCTTAAACCAACAGAGCCTGTTTACATTTCCAAGCTGAAGGGAAGAAACTTTAGTAGTGCAGAACACATTTTTATAACTGCAGTCCCATTAGTCCCAGAGACACACACAGCACACTTAAACTAATGCAGAAACTTGTGTAGATGTGACCCAAGCAATCACTACTACACAAATTTTGACACCACTGTTGCTCTATGTCACAGGAATAAAAGGCCAATCTCTTACCCACTGACCAATGTATAGTCCACAATGGGAAAAGAAGATACACTTGCCAACCTTGTAGTGTAAAAGTTACCCAGAAGAGAAAAAATTGAGATGAGTCTTCCAGCACTTGGAAATAACTCTAGATTCTGATCTAAATTAGCAAGGATGATATGCATATGTTTACTTGCTGCTCTTCATCTTGTTACCTCTTCCCCTACTGCATGCTAACATTAGGCTTTCTTCTGTAGGAGTTTCATTTATCACATAAGCCAAGAACTAATAAGAGAGGGAAAAAAAGATGTCCATATAGACTATAGCCTCTTCAGCAAGACTTCAAGACACACTATTCATCATTACCTTCACAAAGAGGAACTTAATGGTATGCTATATCCTTCCCAGGGGAACCTTCCCATGCCAAGGGCAAAGCTGAAGGCTGCAGAACATCACACCCACCTCTGTTTCTCTGAACAGCAACCATGTGTACTAGCACTTTTCAAAAGGGGGCTGCCTGACAAATGCACTTCTCACCATTGCATTTCTCCAGCTTCTTCATATCAGAATTTCCAAATATGAATTGCAGCTAAAGACTCTCCCAACAGCTACCTCACCTGGCTTCAGGCATTCACTTAGAAGGTGCTTAGCCCCTTTCGGTCACAGAATCCTTCTGACAGTGGATTTTTTTCAGTTTATTTTACAGACCATCTCATTAAAACCAATGAAAAAAAAAAAAAAAAAACAAACCAAAAAACCATGTACTGCACAAAGGACAATGGGATAGGTCAACACACCAGCAGAAAATTCAGCTTTCTTTTCTGAGAGCAGGCAGCATAAAGAGGTGTCATGTACTGGAGAGATCATTGTAAAGGAAGGATAAAACTGGCAGCCAGTGTTTGCAGTGATTCTCCACAGGCAAGGGGATGTCTGCCCTTCAAAGGAGGAGGTTGTTTGTAAAGAATCCTGCTAATGACACCTAGGATAATCAGTGCAAACAGGTCTTTCTACTTCTGGGCTCCATGCCATCCGCTCATTCAGAGGTGGGATAGCTGAAGGCAGTGCACTCGAGGGCTTTGCTGCTTTGGGAGGTTCAGGTGGGAATATACCTCAGGGATGGGAAGGTTTATGCTTAGGGAGAGTGATCCAACCTCTCATTTGAAAAGCGTGAAACCTGGACTCATTGTGGCACTGTATGTTATGTAATGACTGGCTATAACCCTGAATTTCTTAGGAAGTTTCCCCTCAGACCTCTCTCAATGAGAGCTTGTCTGGGTGATAATGAGGTGAAAACTGGATGATGGTCCACTTCTGCTGCTGAGCTTGTAAAGGCCCAGTGCAATGGGATCCTGACCTGCTTGACTGGCGTTTCCACAATATATGTTCCTAAAAGCAGCCTCCCTTGTCCATGTCCAGTGAGCTTGGTGCTGCACGGATTAGTCACCGCGCTCTCAGGGGGACTGCATGCTCCTGTGTCTGGAGGGACAGCTCTGCCTGCTGATGTTCACAGCCATGGAATGCTCTCTCCTGTCACTTCATTGCCACTCATCTGGCACTGTTTCCTGCTAAGTGGTGTGTCTGTGCTGCAGAGTTGGAGTGCTGTTGGTGGCCTAATATCAAAGAACTGTATTTGGGCACCCAAATAAAGGGTCAGAAGACTGACCAGGGATGCTGGTTGTGAGACTCTTGAGCCTTTTATTTCAGGCTCTTAAGGCTGAGGAACTTTGTTTTCAGAGTCAGTAAAGCATTTTGGACCAAACAGGGAATGGAGCAATTTCCCAATAATGGAGTATAAAGCATCCAAGGTATAGTGATAACAAGAAAGACAAAAGAATATCTTTGTTAAGATTAAGATGTCCAGGCCTGAATATCAAAATCCTTTGGGGAAAAAAAAAAAAAAAAAAAGCAGCATAGCTGCTTTTTGGACCTTCTGGAAGTGTTTTACTGGTGAGAGCAATTCCAGACTCCAGGCTACATCAGAAAATCCTGGCCCTTCAACTAAGCTAATTGACTTAGTATTTTGGCAATGTGTTTACTCCCCCCTTCCCCTCTTTTACTACCTTTTCTATTTCAGTGCTGTAAAACTCAACTAACTTCTAAAAAACAAATTCACTTTTTTTTTCCAGTGTTTGTTAGACCTTCTCCACCTAGTTAATGACTGGCTGGAACAGCAGCAAGGCCAGGAATGCTTCATGCTCTGGGCACTCACTAATTGGGTTGTTAGCAGACTAGAGAGACAGGAGGAGATGGGGAAAAGCACTGCTATTATAAGCCAGGGAGTGTAAAGAAAAAAAAAGTGAAATAAATATAGAATTGTTATGTTAGGGAAATTACGGTTCTTAACGCCCTATTTTTCTAAAAAAAATAGCTCCCTCAGGACATCTTGCAAGCACTGAAAATAAAATAGACCAGAAATATAACTGGCTTTATTTTTTATAGCAAACTCTGAAAAAAAGATACATTTCCTTTTATAAAACAAATTGTCAGCCCTGACCCTCCTGCCACTTGGCGATGGCTGAGGCTGAGGCTGTGAAGAACCTCTTACAGCGTCTGGGCTCAGTTTGGGTTCACGGAGAAGGCTGACCAGCAGAGCCTTACAGGCGCAGGACCAACATCAGGTTGTCTGTACACTCTCGCCTGTAGTTCTTGTATGCTGAGTGACACAATGCAGGGTCCAGCTTGTTATTTTTGCGCTCCTAAGACACAGCAGCTTCTTGCAGATGAAGGACCCATGTTCCTGCATGCTAGTTGCAGCCACAGCAGCACCTGCGCATGTAGTTGCAGGACAAGAGGCTTAATCTCTTTGAAGAAGGGGTTGCAAGAGCCAGCGGTGCAGGGGATGGGTGAGATGGGTGCAAATCTGCCATATTTGCAAGCTGCCCACACAGTCACTGAGAAAGCACATCAGCCGCAAGCAGGTGCCATGGGCTCTTTGCTGGCACTTCTGTGGAGACGCCAGACAGAACATGTGTAAAGCTTCTGGAGTAAGACAGAGTGACAGATTGGTTCATGCCAAAAGAAGCACACAGCACCACAGTGCTGCGGGGCCAGCAGTAGGAGCCACTGAAGCCCCTTGCCTGATGCCCTAAGCCAGGGTCCTTTGCCCCAAGGGAGCCAGCCCTGTGGCAAACCATGGCCACCAAAGCAAAGGCTTCATCCTCTCCCTCTCCTCCTCATCACCCAGTGCTGGGAGGGCAGTGGGGATCAGGACTCATCTGGTCCCATCTGCTTACCCCAGCCCTCCCGGAGGAGCTGCGTGATGGGCTTTGTGCGTGTGTGTCTATAGGCTCGTGTGTCTATATGTGTGTGTGTATAGGTGTGTGTGTTTATTGCCAGCCCTCCCCGGCCCCTCTACGAGGTGCGAATTTCACCTCAGGTGAATTATTTCTCCAGGGATTACATAACAAAGTGATTGTGAAAATACCATAGTCTGTGTTGTAGAAACTTAACAGAGCCCCTGGAGTCTTTAAATTAAAACATTGCACTCAAATGCTTTTTGCTGTGTATCTCCTCCTACACACGGCTCATTCTAGTCTGAAAACTAAAAAGGCAGGACAGCTTCCTACAGGCTTTCAAAGAGAAGATCCTACCCTAATTAACTATAATCTTGTTCAGACGGCATTTTCCTTCAAGATTCAAAGACTAGCAGGGGGCTGGGGCTAGGCAGAAAAGGAGATTATTAAAACTTTAATAACATGAGTCTTTGAACCTTCCCAAATTCTTTACAATTTTCTCACATCTCTAACCCAGATGTCTGCATTTAAAAACTGTGCCAACAAACATGAACTTTTTGTTTACGCTTTTATATCTTTCAATGAACAGTCTCTTTTAAAACAATAGGAAACATCATGCTTGCAGCTCGCAAAGCAGGATGACAAGGCTAAAGATTAAAAGAAAGAAAAAGAAAAAAAAAAAAAGACAGAGAGGGTTTCGCAGGCGCTGTTTCCAGAAGGTGAAGCCGTTCCAGGAGGCACGGGCAATGCCTCCACAGAGCTCCAGGCAGAGTTGGAACTGGGTAAGAAATGGTTTTCCTGTTCAGTAAACAATTTTAAGAGTTCAAAAATGTTCTCATGCAGCATCAGAGCATAGCTGAGACCTTGGGAAATTTTTCTGAAACAAAAAGAAAAAAAAAATTAA
>VZTV01028932.1:0-12086 GCA_013400875.1 Anhinga rufa
TTCTGTGATTCTGTGACTATTTCCTTCTGAGAACAACCTGAATAAATCCATACATAACTATACTTCGAACATAGTCTTTTTTTCTGATTCCCCTCACTCCCAGAAAGAATTGGAAGTTATGGGAATTAACAAGAGATTATTACATGTATGAAATGTCTCCCATAACAGTAGCAATGAAACAAAGCAGGAGTTTTCAGCTGAGAAGAGACACATAAGGACAGGTCTCATGGAATAACTTTGTGTGGCATAGAGAAATTTAATGATGAATCATTGTTTTCTATATTTCATAATACGGTTACTAGAAAGCAACCAAAAATTTATTGACACAGTTTCAAAACAAAGAAATGTCATTTTCATTACTGTACACAATTAATCTGCATAGTGAGTTTAATGTCATGAGCATTCATCCGCAAAAGAAGACAATCAAATTTATTCTGTATCAGACCTCATACAATGCAGGTGGTCATCTATGAAGTGGATGAAAACCAGAGACCATTTTATCCCATTAACTGTGAAGCAATAGGCTGCTGTGTCTATTAGAGCAATTGAGAAGTTACAGAAATTAAGGAAGTTTTTAATTTGAGGAGATAAGTCAGACAACAAAAATTACGTTCTTGAACTGCATATTCAGCTAATCTTGTTTCATTGTTCAATCACTTATTCACTTTTGAAAACTATTAACTCAAAATAAATTTAAGATAAATTTTTCCACTACCTTGTTATGCTTGAAAAATATTATTGTCTACCAAATTAATGTACTTTGTTACACAAACTTCTATTTGAAATATACTTGAAAGGATTAATTACTTCCTGCTTTGGAAAAAAAAAATAACAAAGAGAAAAAAAAAGAAAGACCAAAAAACTTGACTGGGATTTTTCTTGTTTTTTTCTTACTTCAGTCAGAAGCTAACAACATGTCTTGAAATGTAAGACCTTCCGGAGTGTTTTCCTCACATATCCAGCCAAACCCCACCAGTGGAAGATATTCCTCTCTTACATCTTCCTTGGCTTAAACTCAACCCTACAGCCAAGTAAATGTACAATCTATTCAGACACATGCTTCAGCATGAGTAGCTGTAAGTAACTGAGGAGGACACAGGTATTGGCATCGTTAGCTAGTATAAGTAGCACAGACAAAGTTCCTCAGGAATAGCAGGCATGCTAAACATCACAGCTTCAGAATTATTATTCTGGTACAGAATAGTACAAGCCTCTGGTACAGAAGCTTGTTTAATGATCTCCACTGCTCTGCCAGAGGACCTACAACCTACAAGCTGAACACTGAAAGGAATACTCATAAAAAATGTCTTTATCTTGGGGAGGCACCTTTAGGCTGCAGTTCACAGCAGAGTTCATCTTATTCCTAGACAGCTCTAAGAAGGGCCTGAACCCCAGCTACTTTGACTTAGTAAAAAGCAGGTTTTCGACTGAGACTAGAAGTCTAGGAAGTCTATGTCTGGCCTTCCTTAATCAAAATTAGCATTTTTAACCTCTGCCCCCTATTTTTTTTCCAGGATGAACAGACACAAATGGAATAGATTTCTCCTGCAAAGTAATAAGATTTTCTTATGCAAAGAAATAACTTACCTCTGCCTCTTTCCAGACCACTCTCTCCTACATAGCATATCTATGCATGTTTCCCAACTCTAATTCCCAACATTCACATGGAAAACAAGTAAAAAAATGTAAGCTATGCCTCAGTTCTTCTGTATATGAGAGAATTTAGTTTATCATATATAAAAAACTGTCCCTAGCTCCAGTACCTTCTTGAAAGAGTCTCCCACAAGATGGAGACCTCTTTTCCAGAAAGTTTGGAAGACCAACACATTCCCACAGAGATAGTTGTAAAGACAGTCAAATTGGTTATGGCACTAGGCATAGTACTAATCAAAAAAGAAGAAAAAAGCCCAAACTGCCAAATAAAATCAACCAAACAACAATAAAAATAATCTCAGAAAAGACCAGGCACAGATATTTCCAGTGGGCATAGCAATATCTGAACCATTACTGCCATGTGAAAACCTGCATTGATATGACTCATTTGCATTAAACTGCTAAAATTGAATTTAAAAAAGATCAGGGGTCAGCAAAATTAAACATATTCCACAGGAATATTCCTGTAAGTGTCAAAAAGCACAAATATGCTACAATTATAGCGATAGAAGGAGGCAACAATTTAGCCTTTAGAACCCAGATTTATTATGCTTAAATATTGGATTTTAAAACACTAAAAATACTTTCTCATGAGGGGAAAAAATACTGAAAGTAATGTACATGTGAAACATTCTCTCAAAACCCCATACTGGAACTGCAGAAAATCACTAAGCAAGATGCATAATTAGAATTAAGTATTTAACAAAGTCCTAGTAAACATCAAAGAAGTTCCTTCTAGGCTGAAATTTAGTAACTTGCTAGATGAAGGATCTTCATGTCCACATCAATTTTTTTTTCTATTCGGAAAATAAATTTTATGTTAGACAACTGCAGCAAGACTTTTTACATTCAAAGTATTTCCCTCCTTTTATTTACATTCCAAAAGTGAAGCAAAATATTTTTTGTAATTGGAAAAATATGTTTTTAAACAAACTTTATATTTACAATAAATCTAACAGTATATACTGCACTATAATGGGATACAGAACTATCTAATTGTATTTTGGTTTATGTTATGATTTACCTTGTCTAAACATTCTGAAGGTTGTAAATGAGAATAACAGTCTTTTAAACACATTACCACTTATTTTGAGAAAGTGCAAATAACCATACCAGAGGAAGAATGGGGCTGAACTGACTGCTCTTATTTTCTGTCTACATCTTTTGCAGGGGGGAGGAGGGAGGGAAACTACCAAGTATGAAAGTGTTCTGTTTTCTTTTTTATATATAATTACGCTTTTCCATTTTACAGAAAAAAAAAAACAAAAAAAAAAAAACCCAAACATCTGTTAGTCTAGAAACATTAGCTGTATAATACTTTTGTGGATCATTTTATCAGTAGAGTTAAGACAGCAAGAGTCGTTATTACACTGGTATAGTTGAACATACTAACGTGACAGAGGGTACTCTTTCCCAACAAAACAGCAGGGGGTGCAATCTATACTTAAAGCTAAACCTTGCTGATCACTCTAGGCTAGTAAAGTGATAATACTGGCTACATCTTTACCCGTACACCTTTATGCAGTTCAGCAGTGGCATGGCACAAGAAAAATCTGCGTCCAGATATTCCATCTTACTTTGTGCTTGTCCAGACTTCTCATGATGTTCTTGTGTTAAGAACACATTTGCCAGCTCGTGCCTCTTCTATCCCAGAATTAATTGCTGGTAAGTCTTAGTGGATAGCATTTTACAAATAGGTGAGATAAAACACACTAGAATATTTAATAAAATAATAAACAGAGCATTAATTAAATGAAATATACACATAATGAAAATCTGTAAACACTTTTCACATACTGTGGCACAACTCAGGACTCCCAAGAAGACATGCAGTAGGGGGATTCTTTTTTTCGGAGCTCATGAGTATATTAACCTGCCTATATAAACATATTGGGTGTGGTCCAGAAGATGACATTGGTTTTAGCTGAACCACTGCCTCCTCTTTTGTTCCATTCAATTTCCTCATCCTCCTTTTCAAAAATAGCATTTATTGTTTTCATTCAAAAAAAAAGGGAATGTGGTTGTACAGAAGTGTTTATTTCAAATCAGATAATTCTCTATGGTTCTTAGTGATTTTTTCCTTTTTTTTTAGTTTATGAAGAGAGGTGTGTCCACTTCCATTCACATAATAAGAAAGTTTCCATTGAGCATAAAATTTTTTTCCTAGTTCTGCCACAGGAAACACTGTATGTACAGCAAATAGAAATTACAAGTTTTCTTTCTAGAAAAAAGAAATTATGAAACCAAATATAATTTAATATTTGCTTTTTAAAAAACCACCTTTTTACTTGCCTGCTACTGCCAAAATCATTATTCTAATAAGTAAAGGTATATAACTCAGCTGTACAAAAAATGACAGCCATCCAAGTAGATAGAAATAACAGGAAAACAGTCAGAAGCATGAAGAAGCCTGAATTTCCCTAAAAATTGCAGTTTTCCACTTAAGGTCTACCAACCAAGTGTGAGGAAGGAAAAGAAGCAGTATTAGGAAAGACACTCTTGGCTACTTCAGGTGTGCTTCAATGCTTAAAGCAAGTTCAGAAAACAGTAGAGTTTATCAATAATTAACAACTTCTAGTGATCTTTACATCACAGAAAGCATCCTTCTTTATATTTGTTTTAAATTAAAGCTAGTTTGCATTGCACTAACTGTTCTTGTGATTAAAATTTTCCAAGAAGTGTTATAATTTCATTTTTAACACAGAATAGTACAACTTTGAGTCCATGATGCAATTCTTATGAATTCATTTTGTCAGAGTTCCTATGATGTGCAATTACTACTGTTTAAGAACTACATCATAAACATCTATGACAAAATTACTGTACTCATCAGTATCCCATTACAGAAATTGTATTAAATAATTTGAAGCTATGTGGAATAAACTTACAAATCTTTAGGTATGAAGCTTCACAAATTGTTTAATCATAAAAATATCAGGGTCATAAAATTAAATTTGATACAGAAGAGTGATAGGACTGTCTTGCATAAAACACAAATTTCCATTTTCCTTGACATTCTTGCTTTAACACAATAACAGAGACACAGAGACCAAAAGAATTATATTGCAAAAGGAATATTCTTACCTGCTTTAACCTCACTATCCCTCATTCCTATGAACAAAAGAGCGTGCTCTTGTAAGAAAAGGTTTTTAATTGCATACTGCAGGAAAAATAGAATTATTTCATTTTGCTCTTCAAAGCTGTAAAGTGATATTAGTGTGGATGATACCTATATAGCATATAAAACCTGGAACTCCAAACAACTTTAGAAAACCACAGCGCTATCAGCTCTTGCCTTACGTCACTCTCTGTAGGATGAGGCCTCAAAGTACTTTGAGTTCCTGTTATCTCCTCCACTGAGGAGTTTTGCACAAGACTAATTTTGCTGATGTCTACAGTACTATCCTGTTTATAAGTTGCAGAGCCCTGTGCTTTTTTGGAGTAGTACCGTGGAACAATCATAGTTTTAAAGTGGTTGTACCTAGACTTCCTCTCTATGAGCTCTCTAAAAAGGTTCTTAAACATTAAAAAAAAAATGAAAAAATAAAGCCTAATATTGCTGAACAAAGCCTGGAAATTAAACTCTCTAAGAAAGATGGCTCTGAACAAATAGGTGAAACAGGGTAGTATTATGAGGTCTTGTACACAACTCTTCTCCTGCTTACTGTATCCTCAAAGGTGAGCCCTTGCTTCCAGGCATCTCAGCAATTTTTTGAGTTGCAGTGAACTGCAGTGTCCTCTGGCCCCTGGGAAGATCTGAATCACTGCTGAAACCTGGCTCTCTGCTCCTCACTGCATGCTTTGTTTAAGCATGAGCTGTGGACTCCCAGCTCAGTACAGTGACTCTTTTGCTTCTCACCTTTCTCTCTCTGGCAACTTCTCCTCTGAGCACAGCACCTAACGGAAAGAGCAGCCTCCCCCTCCAGTGGGCTTTACAGGTCTGGATGCCTAAAGAAAAACAAACACATATTTAGAAAAGCAAGTAAAAGAGATGCAAAGCCCATCAGAAATCTTTACAAAAACATCCATTCATAACGTAAGCCAGTAAGCTCCTTTATGTACACAGGTATCAAGAGTAATACTGAGCTACAACGCAAATTCCTTTCCCAAAGAAAGACAAGTCCCTTCTTGCAAAACTAAAATTCTGCCTAAATATCTCCTGAGAGCCTGTCTCTTAGGTCATGCCCAGACCTACTATCTGTGCCCCACTGCTGCCAAACCCAGCAGTGCACAAGTGTCTGCTGTTCCTGGGCAAGACTTCCTCCACCACCAGGTGCCTTCTCCTGGGACCTCCAGCCTGGCTAAACATCCTCCAGTCCACCTCATCTGCCTCATGGCAGGCATCAGCTGTGCCCAGGCAGGGCTTTCTGCTGTGAGGCATCCTCATCCATGGGTGCCTTCTCATGGGAGCAAGGGGTAGGTGCTGGCCATGGGCACTCAGGAGCAAGGAGGAAGGTGCCTCTCCTGCCACCAACCCCCTCTCCAGAGTAAAGGGCATTGTGGATCTCACTGAAGGATCTCACCCCTGGAGGCTGCCCAACTCCATTGGCAGCATCTCTGTTGACAGGACTGGCAATGCCTGGGGCTTTTGATGAACAGTTGCATCAAAAACAAGAGAAGCAGCTTTCTACGTGCAGGCCACTTAGAAAAGCTATAGGGAAAAAATAATGAGGATTTTTTATAAAGCAGTTTGTAGGTTTGATGATTGCTGACCTGGCTGGAGAATGCTTTTTGCGGGGTAGCTTAGAAAAAAGATCAGTGCAAGTATAAAACTTCATGTCAGAGTTACTGCAGCAAAATATAACATACCAATTTATTTTTTAAAATCACCTTTCATATGAGGTTTTATTGATTTTTTTTTTTCTGTTTCTGTTGTTTTAAAGTGTTTAACGACTACTGGTATCTCCTTAGCCAGCCCTCAGTTTCAAAGTACCTAAGTTATTTTTAGAGATACTTAATTCTTTTTCAGATATGACCTAAATAGATATCCAGGGCCTAAATTCATAACCTGAGTAGCTTTATTAAAGTCAGCAGCAATATTCCAACAAAGTCTTGTGATCTGTATTTTTCTTCTATTTCCTTCTAAAGGGAAATACAGTTTTCATCTGTTAGTGACATCTGTCTTTGGGACTCAGTGGACCTAATTTTTCTAATGTCATACTGTGTGACACAACTCTTTGATCCATATGACAGTTCCTTGATCATCTTGATTTCAGAATTTCCTCTTCTACAATCTGCTCCATACCAATGCAAATGTTTAATTTGCCAAATAAGCTATTTTTCTAACACTTCTCTATCATCACTGTCATCTAGTCTTCCATTTTTATCTTTGTTTTCTTCATTCTCTTTTCTTTCTTTCATAAGGAGACCTCTAAATATAAATTTAACTAGGTACCTTCTCTTATTTGACAACAGCTACTTGTAGTTGACATAAGAGATAGTAGGTTACATTTGTCTTTTAATTTGTATAAATTTATATGATAAGTCTTTGCATCTTATCAATCAGCCTTAAAATGGCTATACTTAAAATATTTGTGAATTCACGCTTTATAAAAAAAGGATTAATATTGGCACATTGGATCACAGGTCTTGTGTCACTGAAGGCCGAGGGTGATTTATGACTGGTTTTCATGAATGAAAAACCTACCCCAAGAGATGAAGAAGACTTAATTCTTCAAGCATTAGGAACTATTTAAAGGTATTACACTTATATAAAAAAGAGGCAAGGAAAAGCCTCTTATGGTCAGTTATTACAATTATACATTCACTTTATTGTTGCTAATATTTAAATATGGTCACTTTAAAATGGCTTTATAAAAATTGCTCAAAAATAGGATGAGTATTTTTACCATGATCCTTCCTCAAAAGACAATGTCATTTTTCCACTGCTAGATATGCTAAATATACGCCCCCCCTTTTTTTTTTCACATGGAACGTTAGACCATCACTGCAAAAAAAAAGTAAATATCCATACAAACCTGTAGTAACTTTGCTCAGGAATGTTGTACTGCTGTGCGCTAGTGAGTCGTTGTGTCAAAGTCTGCCTTTTGCTTCACACACTACCCAACTTCATGATCTGAATCTACAAATTACTTTCTGTACAGGTATATGAAGATATCACAGAATCACAGAATGGTAGGGGTTGGAAAGGACCTCTGGAGATCATCTTGTCCATCTCCACAACCTCTCTGGGCAGCCTGCTCCACTCCTCTGTCACCCTCATGTTCATGTACCCTATATGTACCGGTATATAATGTACGCAAGTGGGATACTTTTAACAAGTTTTGTCCGTGTTTTCTGGATTTCCAGGTACTGTGCCTCATTGGAGGGACAGGCTAATAATTGAGTTTCCTCAATAAAAATCTCAATTTGTGATACTGATTGTTCTGATGACATTTAATTTTCTTCAGTGTTTTACCTGAGACCTGAATGTTTCCTGTGGAGCTGCAGTTCCGAGAGGAACACAAAGGAAGCCTATGGCAGGTTGAGTCTGAGCGGTCTTTAGCAACATGTCAGGAGCTGACCTGGATAAGAAATTGACCTACAAAGTTATTTAGTCTTTGAATTTTTATTCTTGGCACCCTATATAATGAGAGATTGGGATTATAATATCTCTGTGGTGTTAAAAACTGCTTTGCAAGAAGAGATTAGTCTGCTTGGAGGGTAGTACCTTGTGCTTTGAGCTAAATGTTTCAAAAGAATAATGACCAAGAATAATGGACAAAAACCATATGTGCAAAATTGTCTTCATAAAAATCACATTTTATTGAAAAGTTGATAATTTGTCAATTGGTTATTAATTTGCCATTGTGATTCTGAGAACTTAAGTAGGACACGGAATTGTTTGAAAAGGTTTTTGCCAGTTCTCCCCTTCCTACAGTAGCTTCTAGCAATTTTTAACTACTGCCTTTGCTGCTTTCCTGGATATACAGTCTGAAAATAGAAAGCTGAAGATATTGCCCTGGGGAAATTAAAAGTGCATGAGGCTGGATACTTCCCAAACCACCAGCATTTTGAACAACCTCTACTACTTAAATAGTAAAATGATTCAAAAGTTTGAGCTGGTCTTTTGTGTCAGGGGAGCATTCTGAGGTATAAAAACAAAATAATCTGCCTTTGCAAAGGCAAGTGTAACAATTATGTCTTGATTTTTGCAAATTTTTTGTGTTTCGTGGCAGCTGGTGATGTTTATATTGATGGATGTATCAAACTCATCACAATCAGAAAAGGAAACATAAATATATATGCCCCTTGTGTAGCTTGATCTCATTATTACCATTTCTTAGTATTTTTACGGAACTCTGTATTGTCAAAACTGCATTAATAATATTATTATATACATACATAGTTGTATAGAGTATAATGCACTAAGCATCCAAACACATGACCTTGTAAAAGCAAGATAACCCCCTAGAACAGACAGAACTGCTATTTTGAGTTGTGATGCCTTAATTTTAAAAATAAATATTTAAATTTTTTAATAATTATCAGAATCAGCATTAATGTCATACTGCATTATTGGTTGTTACTGTCTTAATTTTAAAACAAAGCTCAATTATTGTAAACAAGATGCTTTCCTTAATAGGCAAGGCATTTTGGATCTTAGATGGCCATTTATGCTTGTACCTTTTTCTTTGCCATCCACAGAGGCTCCATTTTTATTGACATATTAGGAAATATAGCATATAGTCACACCCTCCACTTCATAGGTTATACAATATATCGACGTTTTAGCGTATTAGTTTGGCTAACACTAATAATACTGCTAAATTCATGGAAATGTTCATCTGTGTATTAGTTTAGGATTGTTAGTGGAAGATTTTGATTGCAGAAACAGCAAAAAATATGTAAGCAATTTGCTGAAATATGGAACTAGTTTCTTCAGGTCTATGAAACTGGATTTACTCTGTCCTTTTAATAGACTGATTATATGCGGTATTTCACCATTAAAGGGGATGTATTTCTGAACAGTACCTGAAATTCTGAGATATGATTGAGGTGGAAAAAAAGGATTCAGAGTTCAAAACAGAAGACAGACTAGAAAGAGTCTCATTGCTGAGGAATTTTTGCTTCCTCAATATTCAGTGAAAAGTCACTGTAGAGATGAGGCTCTAGTTAGAACATGACTAGCAACTGCCTTTGATATTTGTCTTTGATTTATGATCTGTTTCTGTCCTGGAGAACTAAGGACAGATGTTGTTGCTGTGGAGCTCCATTGTATCTCAGGCATACATTGGTATACTAGTGCCTATGTAAAGAAGAGTAATTACCTGGCAGCTTAGAAAGGACAGAGAAAACTTTGATGCGTTAGGTAACTATTAAACTTGAAAACACTCCCCAGCCTCCAATCCTAGAAATAAACACCAGATGTATCCTGATTAAATGTTGGGATGAGACCCAGGAGTGCACCATTCCACCTTTGAGGTTTGTTCACCCTTCTCCTGCTTTTCTCCAATGCCCTGGTTTCTTTTGGATGATAACACAAGTATACAGTAGCAAGTGCCCCCTGACAGGTCCCCTGTCACAAACAAAAGTGTGGGACCCAAAGTGCAGGGGACTCTATAAAACACTTTCCTGCCCCACAGTTTGGAAGTAGCACTTTTGTCAGCTACCAGTTTAAGAGCCAGGACCACTCAAAAGAAAATATATCCAGAACTCTTCTACAACACAGCTATAACTGTGAACTTTTACAAGTGGTAATTAATAGGAGATTATTAAATAGCTTGAATCAGGAAAAGCTTTTATGTGGAGTGCTTTCAGTCATCTGTTTATCATCTGTATATCACCAACTGATTCCTTGATTTTGGTTAAGATTTGACTCATGCTTTGTAAATGTGAGAAAATGGATGAGGGCAGGAAGAAGTCCATTTGGAGAGGTTTTTGGTTGGTTTTGCACACCCATGAATTGCTGATTCCTTCTGTACTATCAAACTTATATATGAAATCTATTAAATTAAGCTCTGTTGCCTCCTTGCAATTTTGTTTGTTCCTACCTTGCAATTTTGTATCTCTACCTACCAACAGAGTTGTGTTTTAACAAGAGTTTTCTAATAAATTGAGCCAATGTTCAGAGCAACTACAGAAGTTGCCTCAAGAAAAATTGAAAAGCATCTCTAGAAAACTTTCAGCAAGGCATTACAGATACTCAGGCAGGACTACAGCTATGGAAATGAAACTTTTTAGGCTTCAAACACAGTCATATGGCTGTTCTCCAGTTCCAAAACCAATCCAATGTGTCCCCTTAGAATGCAGTGGAGTGATCTGGGAATTGCTCAGACAGTTAAACAGACACTACTGTAGAATAAAGTGTTTCTGTGTTTGTTTTACACTTCAGAAATGCCTGTAATTGACAACAGCAGTACCCAGGGGTTAGGGAAGCTAGTGAATTATAGCTCTCTGTAGGCATTAGAAATGAAAAGTTTCGTTTTTCTTATGCTGGCAAGCTGTAAGTTTGGGGCCATTTCAATTAAAAATATGGAATAATGTGCCCTTAACTGTTCATAGCAAGACTGTAATTCCATCAAGGAACTATGTATAAAGTGAAACTTTTGAGTTAAACTTGGTTAATATTACTCTGATTCCAAGACTAAATAACTTCCACAGACATTTTCATTACACACCGTTTTTGTTTTGTCAGTTAGATAAAGCAAATCAGAAATGTTAAACACCCTGCTGAAATTAATATGGCCTTTTATTGAAGCTAATTCAGCAAATACATACTTCCCCACCAGAAACATTACTCATCTCATAGGAAGTTTTTGCCTCCTGACAAGGACGGTTGGTATTCTGCTGCTGCTTCTTGTTGAGGCTTCATAAATGGGAGTGGTTTTATTTCTCATTATGTCCTTGTAAATCTTGACTGCAAGACAGCCAGACTTCTTTGACCTGGCTAGACTTTCTTTTTCATTATTTTGAGAAATTTATTTACAGCCATTGATTAAGAGTTGCATTTTACAGCCTGGCCAATCTAATCATTTTTGCTAATAGATGTGTTCACCACCATTTACTGTTGTGCAAACAAAGGTGATCCATTGATGAGTTTGGCACATTACTAATTTCAAAAGACATTACAGCTATTCACACCAGTTAGGTTGGACTCTCCAGGACACTGCTCTCACTTTATTATTGTAATTTATAAATGATACAAAATGTTCAACAAGTAGAATTTTTAGACTGATGTGATTTCAACCAATTGCAAATTCACAGTTTTATCTGGACATCATGTAAGTGCTTAAAACTGGTAAGAAAATGATTGCAAGAAACCTGAATCAAAAGCATGTTGTGATAATTTGGAAATAAGGATTTGATCTGTTCTCAGAGGCAATTGGTTGAATTGGCATTTGTATACCTAAAGTTAGATAACAGCAGAACACATTTAAACTGAAATGAGAATAATTCTGGAAGGTGTTTTTTGTAGTCACAGTTTTCAGAAA
>VZTV01028933.1:0-10164 GCA_013400875.1 Anhinga rufa
TGAACAGAGCTGCAGCTATAACCACTTGTGCAAACTCCATTTGGGAACACTGCTGCAGGTATTAGTACGTACTATCAATCAAGAATATGGCCTGCAGGGGATCAGTTCTCTTCCCTAGCGAGACTGATTAAAACCTGTATGATAAAAACCATGGCAATGATCTTTAAAACATCCCTTCCAACCCAAAATATTCTGTGATTCTCTAGGCCCTGTTTCCCTGAAAAGTACTCATAAGGCTCAGGGGGCCTCAGATTTGCAACCCAGCTGCTAACAACATACCACTGCACATAAAAAAAATTAAGATTCCTTCACTCAGAAGAGAGTAGAAGATTATAAGCTTAGCGATTTAGGTACTTACTGCAACTCCCAGAGCTGTTTCTGAATTTTACATTAAATAATAGTTAACACAGTCCAGAACTCATCCTTTCTCATGGAGCTCCCAGAGCAATCTAAATTTACAAAATTCTATTCATTTGTTGTCCTAAAGAAATTGAAATTACTTTTTGTATGATGATAACTTCTAGTAAGGGCTGCAACCTACAGCCATACATTGGTTACAACATAGGCCTGAGCACTGGAATCCTTCACAGCCAGAAGACCAAGGAAGACACCAAATCTGTGTCTTACATTTCCTGGGTGAATTCTTTATTCATAGGATATTTTATGCCTGAAAAAAGTGCACAACTTCCTCTTACATTGGCAGTATGCCCTTCTCAGTCCTTGAAGGAAACATTACAAACGCTTATCTCCAGGATGAGATTCCAAGATTACACACAGAGGACATATTAGACAAATTTCCATGCTCACTGTTTCCTGCATGCTACTTCAACAGGGAGGTATAAAGATTGTGTCTGTACAAAGCAGCTCCCTGCTGAACTTGCAGGTCATTCACTAAGAATTTTTATCCCAGGGTGCTGGCATGGCCCCTGGCTCTGCAGAGAATGCCTCCAGTACCCAGGCCAGGGTTCCAATTCCAGGCACCTCCAATTTTTACCCCTCACACACATCTTAGGCATTTAGATCCTCTCTGACCATGAATCACCCTGTATCTTTTGAAAGCATGATGCTTTCTAGCTGTACACTTGTCTGACAGTGCAGTATATAGGAAAAGCAGGTATACAGTCCAGGTAGGTCAGTAAACTGCAAAGAAGTCATCATACTGCCAGACCTGCAACCTGGTAGCAAAAATCTTTTATATTACATCCTCAAGCAGAGTGCAAGAAGAACACGTCTCAGAAGTCAACCTTTATCGCTGCTCATGAAACTATTAATATTGAACCAGCAAGGAACAAAAAAAAAAATCCAAAAGCAAGACCATCCTAATATTCTTAAGAGAAAATAATCACTTTAAAACTATTTCCTTTGCCTTTCAAAAAATCAATGCCAATAAAGAAGAGCTATGTAGTAACCAGCCAAAAACATTTGCATCAAAAGCCAATGTCTATGTCTCTACAACTTATGAAGTAATTTTGAGGTGGGAAGAAAGGAGGAAAAACAGGAGGGGTTTGGTGCATATGAAGTAGAATCATCTAATCAGAACAGTTGTTCCTCCCATAAATGTTCTTAATTACTTCTATTTGCAATTCATATTAGTGTTGGTAGAAGAGAATACCTATGTGACAAGTATGGCACCGTACAATACAAATATATTTTCTTTTCACCTGTTCCAAAGAAGAAAAGCAGTGACAACTTTTTATGCCTTGATTTTAAGCCATATTTCTAATGGGGCAACTGTCAATATCACTACAAAACTCCACCAAAGTCAGTGCTTTTAAATGTGTAGTTCCAGTTTTCTCAGTACTTTCCTTCCTTTCATTAGGCCGAAGGGTAAGTCAGCTCCAGAAAGCATCAAAGCCACAGAAATCAGAAAATATCTCTGTTGCACACAAGGCCTGAGCACATTGTCAAAGAAGATCAACTTGTATCTTTAACAAACCGCCTGGAAACTGGAGGCTTAGATCCCCAGCCTAGTAAAATCCATCCAAAAAATCTTACTGACTGGCTTTGGTTTGGTCCTGGGAGAGTAAAGATAAGGGCTTTTCTTGAGAAGCTGAAGCAGAATGTGTTTCAATAGCTTGTGATCAACTGCCATCCAAATATAGACACCAAATATACGGACTTCCACTGAACAGTTTATAATTTAAGTTTGACTAACTTTCCAGTTATATATATGTCTATCAACTGGAACACACATTCTTTTGCCCACTTTGGCTTCAACAGGAATTTTGCCTCTTGGCTTCAGCTGAAGGAAGAATAGGTCCTGAAAATTTGCAGTCTATGATAAAATCCAAGGGCTTAATCTCTGCTTTGAAGTATGCTGCCCAGTTTAAATTTAATCTCATTAGGATCAAAATTTCCTTTCCTTTCAAACAATCAAGTTTGGTTAGTGAAATATCCTTGATCATAAGTCACTTTCATTACCTAAAGAGTATTTATTATTACTCTAAAAATTATTTACATTCATCTGTGCGTACATACAAATGAATACTGTGCCCTTTCTATTTTTCTTTACATCCCACCACTGGAGCAGTCTGCAAATGCTGGCGGGGTCAGCCCAGCTTCAGCCATCCCAGGATAATGAAGAGAGAGAGCACTGCTTTGGCCACTCTGTTTGCTACAGCCAAAAGGAGCAGGTAGCATCTAGCATCACTTTGTGGCTGCCAAGAAGCCTAACCTCACCCTGAGGGCACTCTCCTGAAAGCCAGGTGCTGTCAGTTTGAATATACCCTCAGCCTCAGGGTATAACTGAACCTACAGCTGAACTTCTGCTCAGTACTGGACCAGTTCCTAAGCCACCGGCATGAGAATCCTCTCTCAAAAAAAAGAACAACTGTTTTCGCTAGCAAATGCTAGCTAAACTTTTCCAAACTCTGCTGAGGTCAGATATGGTCTCTGCTACTTAGCAGCAATCAGAGTATGGTAGAATGTAAGCAAAGGGATAAGAACTATTTTTCTGCCCTTGTGTACGTGATCAGATTACAAATATGATAAACAATTCTCTGCCAAAGAATACAAGTTAGAGAAAACAGGTCGTCGAAAGACTGAGCAAAGACTGGCAAAGTTTAGGAAAAAAAATTTGAATTAGATGGAAGAAAAATGACTGACATACTAACTTAGCACTACTTTTAGATTTTTGTTAAGTTTCAAATCAAACAATCTGTACCATTAAAATAGTCTGGTTTAATCAAAACCAAATTCACAATTATGCAATTTCCAGAATTCTCTGACACTTACTCTCAGGTATTTTAATAATATACTACTTGCTCAGAAAAGGAAGGCAGGAAGACAACAGCATTCTCCAATCTGAATATTCTAAATGAGGTGAGGTACACAACTTTGTCTTGTTGAACTACTAATTCTGGTGAGGACTAGCAGCCAGTTTAGAAACAAAACAGAACCATCTGGCACAGCATGCTGGTAGCAAATACATCAAAGACTTCACTCCCCAATGGTCTGATTTGCTCAAACCCAGACAGAGACTAGACTAACACACACAATTAAGAGAAAGTGACCATGATCGGTTGCCTCTGTGAGCCCAAATATCTGCCAAAAGAGTTTCTGACAGCATAATGCAAATGCACCGTGGAAACTGTCAGGTATTAGCTCACTCAGATTGGGGGAAAGATTTCCAGTCTCAGAAAATCTTCTGTATGGCAACTGGTAGCCAAACCATCTTAATAGAAAACTACACTTACTAAGACTGGCAGAATCAGTCACCTGGGTTATCAAAGGCAAAAGAGTCAAAGCACTAAGTCAGGAAGCTAAAATACAGCTCCTGTTTTGCTAACAACTATCCTAGTAATGAAGTGGTATAGAAAAGCATTTTAAAAGATTTGCTGTCATTGAGATGCAATGGTATTTTAAAGTAACACAGAGAAACTCCAGGTAAGGCAATCCAGGGGAACGCTCTGGCTACTGACCAGTCCACCAAAAGCACTAGGCACGTAAAAAGGAGCCATGACACAGGCTTCAACATACAGCTACTGGATGCAGAGCGTCTGTGGGACTTTGCAAGAGCTTCTGCTTTTGAGCTCATGCCACCAGCTGAACTCTAGCCATCGCAGGGTAATGAAGTCCACCTGTGCAAGGGGCAGCAACAAGGGCCCCGCACCCTCCTCAGTGCCTCCCTGCCTGCAGCTCTCAGGGCATTTTCCAAGGGGAGCTGAAGGGTTTGGGTTTTTTTGCTCCCGGCCATTGCTGAAATTTCAGGGAAGACATTACTTCTGCATGAAGCAGGAGCTCTTTATTCACTCTGAATAATAAGTCTGACAAGAGCTTAGATGCAAGATACCCCTAATCAAATGAGAAGCTTTTTCCTCAGAAAAGCTTTTTCTTTGGAAAGAAAAAACCCCACACATTCATTGAAAAATGACAAGAAATCCACCCATATCAAGGTACAAAAGAGCAACTGGAGAGGAAAGACACCTGAAACAATAGGACAAAATCTGCTTAAAAAAGCCGGGCAGGCCAGTCACCAGAAAGTCAGCAACAGCGTACAAACCCCTAGGCCAAGCCTCCTTTCATGAGGGAAAAACATGTCCCCATGGCCATCCGCCGTTCAGGAGCAAAAACCTGGCCGCTCTCAGGCTCGGTCTGGGCAGCGCCCAGATGCAATCAGTCGCTTCCCCTGCCCAACCTCCAACTTACCGGGATCACCCCAGGCTGGCGGCCAGAGAAGCAACAGCTCCCAGCAGTCACACAGCAAGTCAAGCTGCAGGGAGAGGCAAGGGAGAAGCCTCAGGGAACACCTCAGGGGTATGTGACCAACAGCAGACAACTTGAGCAGCTCTCCCCGACCACCGACACACTGAAATGGCTGCAGGCAGGGAGGGCAACATCCCTCCCGCCCTGCCTACTCACAGCTTGCTGCTGAACTCCTACAGCCCTGCTCTATCCCCAGTCCAGAAGCAGCCATTGCTGCGTCCTCCAGGTGGCACAGCCAGGTGAGCCTCATCAACCCTGCCCCACCCACAGCAGGTGGGCCACAAACCTTTGGGCACCAAGCTCATGAAGTCGTCCTCTCACCTCAAGAGTTCAAAGGGACATATACTTCTGCAGATCACACGTGGATTCATGACCTAACATTTATATGAACTACTCTTTCCTCCTACAGGTTTCTCAAAGCCTCCAGAGCTTTTGAGAAAAGCTGAGAGTTGAGAGATAAAAGCAGATGGGAGAAAGAAGTTAGCAAGTCAGCTAGCACTAATGAATGCTTAAGACTGAATAGAATTAAAAATCTTTATAATATTATTAAAAATGTTCAGCTGCAAAAAGCTCGCTCCTCTTCAAGTTATGTTGAAAACTGCTTAAAAAAATTGGTCACATAAGCCATCCTATTTATTTTGTCAGAAAGGAACCTGAAGATAGAGCTGCAAAACATTCTCTTATGGTTGTATCCTTCCTTCAGGTTAAAGGGTCTCCAATAACATCCAAGTCAAAGACATCCCAAAAGCAAATACTCCTTGATCACCAAGTGAAATATTTATTCCAAGATGTCCAGTAGTCTCTGAAGTAGAACAGACTCTTTCACCTTAAGAGGTTCTAAATCTCACCCTGTGTCTCTTGTGATAGAAATTAACAATTTTACAAGCCACATAATAATTAAGTTAGCATTATTTTTATTTGAAAGACCAGCTCTTTTCAAAGGATTAAAACCTTTTGGAAAGAACAGGGCAATATCAATACTTTTGAACTTTGCTAAAACAGATACAGCTCCCATTAATACTTGGTTTAAAGAAGCAGCCTTTAAACAAAAAAAAACTAGTACAAGATCACTATTAAATTCCTACCTGTAGTCTCAGTTTTACAAATATATATAAATTCATAGCACTGATCCTTTAGTTTATAAAGTCTTAAATTCTGAAATAAACCATTAATTTGAATTGATTTAAAATGAGAGCATCAAAAGTCTCACAGCACTGGTAAGATTTAACAGAACACTATAGATATTCTCCATGTAATTTAAGACGACCGTGTATGTTGTTTGCATATGGTGATATTAAACAGTTAAAGTTGCTACTTGCTATCTGTTAGAGGTCAATAGCAAACAACCATCAATAGCTTAGGGTTCCAACAGAGAACAAAATGGAGCCATATGCTTGCAGTAATCAGTTCTTCTTGCTCCTCCAGTTAAGAGAGCATGCTAGAGATTTAGTGTTACTCTGACAATATTATGTTATAGCACCGTATACAATCAAAGCAAGAATTCTTCTACTGACAGATTAAATGCCCTGGCACTGCTCCTAGAAACTGCCAGTGCACTAGGATGCCTAAGGGCTGGCCTCCCCAGTTATTTTGCTTCAGGAAAACTAGACCAAACCACCTGAAACACTAGAATTAACCTTCCAGGAGGAAATAGCATAAATACCAAATTCAGGATATATAATAAAATATATAAAAACAAATATATATAAAAAATATTTATAATATAAGTATAACAAATATATAAAACCAAATAATAATTAGAAAATTAAAGATTTCCTAGTAAGGTTCCAGATCACAAAAAAAACAGGCCTCTCTGACATACGTTCAGTTTGATGTGCATCTAAAGAAATTAAACCATATCTACTGTTAAAGTACACATCAACAACTTTCAGTTTACTGTCTTCAGCAGAGACTTTTACAGGACTGAAGCCAGAGGTTCGGCAATTCTTGAAAAGGAGCCTTATGACCTCAGCTACCTCACATTGCCTCCTTTTCATTACTAGGGATTCCACCAGAGTTAAATTAACTTCCTTAAACTCTGTAAATACTGAAAAATAGAAGTGTTTTGTTGCTACATGCACACTTTCAGAAAGTCTAGGTCACTTCTCTTGTGGGGGGGCCATTAAGATATCCAGGTAAGAGGGAGGATTAAAAAGAAAGCATATTGTTTTCCATTATCAAGTCAGTCAAAATTTGGTTCTATGTTAAAATCAGAAAATGAAGCAATGTACTTTGATGACTTTTATAATGTTTTTAGCTTAAACTATTCATTTTAAAAATCTATTAATATAAGCCATTTAGTTTGCATAGGACTTGAGGATGTGTATTCTCCAAGTAGCAACAGAGCAAGTATTAAATATGGAACTTAAACCTTCATTCATGCTTACCTCAGATGTAGCATTTAAAAACAATTCTGGAGCCTTTGGGTTTTGTTTTTTTTTTTCTTTGAAAAAAGTTCTTAAAAAAAGAACATAAAAATATATATACACACACACACTGCAGTGAAACAAAAAACAACTAAAAGGTAAAGCCAGTCATATTTTCATGCCATGTACCTTATCTGGAGGAAAAAAAGTTACACTCATTCTCCCAGCAGTATTTGCGTAGACCACCGTATCTGTGTGTTTAGCCTGCCTGCAAAAATAGCAGTTTCTCAACCTGGATGCATTTGTTTGACACACTTGTTATGCGATATGGTAGCTAGAAGGAAGAGCAGTCAGTACTGTGTGACCAAGCAGCTTTCCACTGATTTGAGATGGGAAGTGCTAGAGAAGCACACAGCAGTAAGAGTATGCCAGGACAGAGAATGCTATCAGTTTTAAAATAAATCAATCAACATAGAATAGGAGAAATGGACAGCTTCTGATAACATATCCTCAAGCCCAGAGAGTTTTTTCCACTAGGAACATCTACCAATTATCTTCTGGCAAATAAATTCTTCCTTAGGATTTCTAAATTAGGGAAGGTTCTTGATCAGGGCTTGGTACACCCTATTCCAGATGTATTTGATATTTATGGCGACAAGTCACCACTCACCTGCATAAAACAGTTCCTATAATAAAAAGCAAGAGGGGGACTAAGTCTGTTAGATCAACCATACCCTAAATGCTAAATGTATTATTAAACACACTTAGCTATCTTTCTATATTCAGGTTCTGAATGCAAGTCCTTTGGATCTTTCTTACAAAAGAGAAGTAAATCAGTAATTTCATAAGTTGAGGTGTTTTGCTACATGAAAACATTTATTTTAGCACTATCATTTTTTCCCCATCACCAGTACTACAGCTCTTCTGTTCTAAAAATAAAAAACAACAAACAAACAAAAAACACCAAACAAAACAAAACAAAAAAAAAAACAAACCAAAACCCAAACAAACAAACAAAAAAAGGTTTTAGGATGCTATACCCCACAGTAAATAAACTAAGACTGTATTAGAGATTATTGTCAATATTCAATAAATGAAGCCTTTCTACAGCATTTGATCCACTATGCATTAGTGAACTAAGATGACCATTAATATTTCAATTAAGGAAAATAAGCAAATATTTTTGGTTTTACCATTTCAATTTTAATACAATTCAAAAAAAAGTAAATGTTATGCATGGCAATGTTTATTAAACAATCACATTTCATTTAAGCATTAAAATGCAGCAGTCTGGAAAAGCTGCCAGAAACAATGTTGGCTTCAGAAAAGGCGATTATGAAATTACTTCCAATAAAATTCAAATACTCTCTTGTCTGTTGATTAGTTGAATGCTTTAGACTGGAAGGAACAAAAAGTGCAAATCAGCTGAATGTTACTTTCAAAAGTAAAGTCTTAGTGTCCTACAAGCAGTTACTGAAAGGCCTCACCTCAATCTTCATGATAAAGGACAAAATTCTCTGATTTCTATACAATAATTTACTGTAACAGTTCAAACAACGTGACATTATTACTGAAACAAAATTACTTTCAGAATATAACTGCAGTATTCTGCCTACCATGAGCACCTTTTTTTCCCTTTTTTTTAAATCTAATTTGTTTGACATGAGATGGCATGAGATACATTCTCACTGCAAAACTGGAAACTTACATGGAACAATGCAGTTACAACCACTTATAGGAACATGTTCCAGCTTAAGGTAAATTATACCTAAACATAGGACTTTTACATGAAAATTTAAGATTCATATTGTGGTATTCTGTTTCTGCTGATATGCTTTCAGGAAAGTGACTCACCACAGAGCAGCTAAATGTTGACCTGCAGCGTAGCCTTTTGCAAAAAGATTGCCCTTTTGTGCATCATCTTTATTGGAGGACTTGTAAAGAAATGGACAAAGGTTAATAGGTAACATCTGACATCTGGGCAAATTTTAAGCATTAAGAAATGATTTTTTTTTTTTATACAACACAATGGTTCAGTGGCAGTTTGAAATAAAAACCAGTATCTTTCTGGCTCCTAAATCATTTGAGAATCACAACATAGTGAAAACCAGCATGATAATCATCTTTTAAAGGCTCTAAGAACAACACTAGCAATTTTCAATTTGTTCTTGTAAAAATCTTTAAAAATTTTGTGGAAACATGTTCTTATATGTGGGTACTGCTACTTGAAACGGAACAGTTGGTTGACATCCAGACAATTATTACAATTTTCCAAAAGCAAAGCAGCTTATAAGCATAATAAACAAATGGTCATTTTGCTAAAATTTAGACCTAATTTAGTAATTTGTAGAATGACACTTTCAAACTGTGCAACACAAAATAATGTAGCCAACAGTAACATACAGGTACACCATTTAATATTTATTATATGCATTTTATATACATTATTTTTCAACAGCTGTACTTTTGCTATGTGGTACAATCTTAAAAATTTGCTGATTCATAGTTTGTAAAACAGAAACCTTACAAAACTCATCAAAACTCGCAAACTGATCAGAAAAGTTTTGTGGAAGACTAGAAAAAATACTTTATTGTATTAATCATGCATTACACAAACAAAATCTTTAGTTACACCATAAACTGAAGCACATCTGAAAATAAAATAAAAGCAGGGAATAACTAGTCAAAACACAGCAGATTTATGAATCTTGAATCAACTACTTTTGTATTCTATTTGAAACGCAAATAAAAATATTTTTCACTCCAAAAGTTCTGAAACAAGACTGTTTTTTGGAATCAACTCCACTCCAGGTACTTAACCAGAGGAAAAAGAAATTCTTGGTTTGCAACTTTAGAATTATCAAATGTCCCATTTTCTTATCTATTTTAGACTGTTCAAAGAGTGCCATAAGAGATATACAGGGCCCTTTAACACACTACATAAAAGGATATAAAGACCAACAAAAAGTGAAATAAATAACAATAGGCCATTAGCAAGATGGGTAATCCTTGATAAATAAACTCGTAAATACAGTAAGATGTACAAAATATCACATAGTGATAGGATGCCAAGATTAAATTTTTTTTTTTTTTT
>VZTV01028935.1:0-18079 GCA_013400875.1 Anhinga rufa
GGAAATGGTTTCCAGGATTATTTTCTCCAGGGATAAAGGTGAAGCTGTTTGGCCTATAGTTCCCTCAATCCTCCTTCTTGTTATTCTTGAAGATAGAGATGACATTTTCTTTTTTCCAGTTTCCAAGAGCTTTCAAATACAATTGACATTGGCCTCAGAGTGATAACCACCAGCTCCCTCAGCACTCATGGGAGCATCCTGTCAGATCCCAGGGACTATGTACAACCAGATTGTTTAAGTGTTCCTTAACCTGATCCTCCATTGAGGGTAAGTGCTCCTTGCTCCAGACTTTCCCTTGGGTCTAAGGGCCCTAAGATTTCTGAAGGCCAGTTTTACTAGTAAAGACTGAGAAAAATAAAGCATCAAGAACCTTTTCTGTGTGCTTTGTCACCAGTTCTCCTGCCCCATTCAGGAGTGGGCCCACAGTTTCCCATGTCTTTGGTTTGCTACCGATAAACCTATAGAAACACTTCTTGTTGACCTGCATATATCCCTTAGCAGATTCAACTCCAGGTGCTCAGGCAGTATCCTTGTTCATGCAAACAAGCTTCCTACCACCTTAGGCTTGCTCTACATGGCAATGGGCCACCCTTGGACTTGGAGGACGTGATCCTGGACCCCTCTTCTCTGTAGGACCGTATTCTATGGGATCTTTCCAAATGTGTCTCTGAACAAGCCAAAATCCAGTCTCCTGAAGTCCAGGGTTGTGATCATCCTTTCTGTTTTTTTCCTTCCTTTCAGGATCCTGAACTCTACCATCCATGGTCGCTAAAGTCAAGGCTGCCAACCCTAGCCCTCAATCTGCAGCCAGTTCTGTCTTGTTTCTAATATAAGCTCTGGAAGAGTATCTCCCCTCAAAAGCTCCTTAATGACCTGTGTCCAGAAGCTGTCATCAATACTCTCCTGAAACCTTCTGGTTTGCTTGTGCCCTGCTGTGTTGCCCCTCCAGAAGATATCAGGGAAGTTCAAGTCCCCCACGAGGGCAAAGGATTGCAATGTAAGCCTTCCTCAAGTTACCTGAAGAAGGCCATATCTGCATCTTCTTCCTGATTAAACAGCCAGCAGCAGACACCCACCAGTCTTATCAGCTCCCAGCTCTCTCATTACCCCCAAGGTGCATTTCCACTGCGCTCTCACATACAGGACAACTTCTTGTCATTCCTAAAACATCTGTACCTATACACTGGCAGCAATCTACTTGTGGGAGCTACCTGTGATGACAATGAGAATGAGATGATATATATAATACACAAAAAATCACACAATCTTTCTGATTAACAATGAATTACCTTTACAAAGTAAAACAAGGCAGCTGCATGCAATCTCTCATGAAGAGCTACAGTAATGATATTAGGAGTGTTAGTAAATGTTTTTAATACTACAAAATGTAGTCTTGGTTGAAGGACAGGAGAAAGCACACATTTCCAAATGCACAAAAGGGGCACATTCAGTGTAGTATGTGCAATATTTGTTTTGGGGTGTTTTACAACATGATAAATCTAAATGAGCATATTTTACATCTGCTTATGAAAATGAGAGTAGAGTCAGGCCCAGCACCCGTAAAAAGCTTCTGGGCAACAAGCTGAAACCAGATCTAGTGGCTTCTGTAATAAGTTACAGTGCCAGTTCAACACATGTGCAATATATACAACAATCATAATCTCACACTTCCTCTTGGTTAAACAGATTCTAATGCTAAAGCATTTTGTTTTATAGTCTTTTTTTATTAATCACCTCTGTTTCACTCTTCCCTCTGGCAAGGGATGCCCTCAACACTTGTTTGCTGTGATGAATAATTATATCTAGTTAATAAAAAGTTAATGTTTTCTCTTAGTTCACCTCTCTGTATTGCTCTTACTCCTCTACCTTATTTCTGTNAAGCCCAAGACTTCAGCCAGTTTTCACTTCACCTCACTGTCCACTTATCTAGTCCATACTTCATGAGTTTGTCTATGAGGATATTATATGAGACAATGTCAAAAGCCCTATTAAGGTCAAGATTAACAACATCCACTTCCTTGGCAGCTGAGCTAGTTGTTTCACTGTAGAAGGTTATCAGGCTGATTAGCATGATTTCCTCTTCATAAATCTATACTGACTACACCTAGTCACCTTCTTGTCCTTCCTGCAGTTGGAAATGGTTTCCAGGATTATTTTCTCCAGGGATAAAGGTGAAGCTGTTTGGCCTATAGTTCCCTCAATCCTCCTTCTTGTTATTCTTGAAGATAGAGATGACATTTTCTTTTTTCCAGTTTCCAAGAGCTTTCAAATACAATTGACATTGGCCTCAGAGTGATAACCACCAGCTCCCTCAGCACTCATGGGAGCATCCTGTCAGATCCCAGGGACTATGTACAACCAGATTGTTTAAGTGTTCCTTAACCTGATCCTCCATTGAGGGTAAGTGCTCCTTGCTCCAGACTTTCCCTTGGGTCTAAGGGCCCTAAGATTTCTGAAGGCCAGTTTTACTAGTAAAGACTGAGAAAAATAAAGCATCAAGAACCTTTTCTGTGTGCTTTGTCACCAGTTCTCCTGCCCCATTCAGGAGTGGGCCCACAGTTTCCCATGTCTTTGGTTTGCTACCGATAAACCTATAGAAACACTTCTTGTTGACCTGCATATATCCCTTAGCAGATTCAACTCCAGGTGCTCAGGCAGTATCCTTGTTCATNCTGCCAACCCTAGCCCTCAATCTGCAGCCAGTTCTGTCTTGTTTCTAATATAAGCTCTGGAAGAGTATCTCCCCTCAAAAGCTACTTAATGACCTGTGTCCAGAAGCTGTCATCAATACTCTCCTGAAACCTTCTGGTTTGCTTGTGCCCTGCTGTGTTGCCCCTCCAGAAGATATCAGGGAAGTTCAAGTCCCCCACGAGGGCAAAGGATTGCAATGTAAGCCTTCCTCCAGTTACCTGAAGAAGGCCATATCTGCATCTTCTTCCTGATTAAACAGCCAGCAGCAGACACCCACCAGTCTTATCAGCTCCCAGCTCTCTCATTACCCCCAAGGTGCATTTCCACTGCTCTCTCACATACAGGACAACTTCTTGTCATTCCTAAAACATCTGTACCTATACACTGGCAGCAATCTACTTGTGGGAGCTACCTGTGATGACAATGAGAATGAGATGATATATATAATACACAAAAAATCACACAATCTTTCTGATTAACAATGAATTACCTTTACAAAGTAAAACAAGGCAGCTGCATGCAATCTCTCATGAAGAGCTACAGTAATGATATTAGGAGTGTTAGTAAATGTTTTTAATACTACAAAATGTAGTCTTGGTTGAAGGACAGGAGAAAGCACACATTTCCAAATGCACAAAAGGGGCACATTCAGTGTAGTATGTGCAATATTTGTTTTGGGGTGTTTTACAACATGATAAATCTAAATGAGCATATTTTACATCTGCTTATGAAAATGAGAGTAGAGTCAGGCCCAGCACCCGTAAAAAGCTTCTGGGCAACAAGCTGAAACCAGATCTAGTGGCTTCTGTAATAAGTTACAGTGCCAGTTCAACACATGTGCAATATATACAACAATCATAATCTCACACTTCCTCTTGGTTAAACAGATTCTAATGCTAAAGCATTTTGTTTTATAGTCTTTTTTTATTAATCACCTCTGTTTCACTCTTCCCTCTGGCAAGGGATGCCCTCAACACTTGTTTGCTGTGATGAATAATTATATCTAGTTAATAAAAAGTTAATGTTTTCTCTTAGTTCACCTCTCTGTATTGCTCTTACTCCTCTACCTTATTTCTGTTGTGGCTGATAAGTGCAAAGTACTAATGTGTGAGTAGTACATAATCAGAGAGGGTTATTATTCTGGATGAATAATGCATAACTCTAACAGCAATGTTTTGCTATTATCTGTGAGTGATTAAAAGTGAATAACTGTAACAGTTATTGCAGTTGCCAAATTAGATAGCTATATTTTGTTATTGTGTTTGTTTTTAACTCTAATTGTTTTTGTTGCTTTTCATTGCCATATATTTCAATATACTAATATTAAACACAAAAGAGAAAAAATGAAGGATTTTATTTCAACAAAACAATAGAAATAAACAGTAGTTTTTAACATTTTAAAATCAAGCAAATCATTGAATGCCTAGTCCCCCAGCTTTAAACAATGATTAAATCTATTTTGCAAATTCTGACTACTAACAGCAGAAAAAATAAAGTCCATCTCATTTCATCATTCTTCTCCACTTTATGTTTTTCATTAATGTAAATACACTTACTGATTTAGCAGTGGAATTCAGAAGGACCTTTTTTCATTACATAGAGAGACCAGAAACAAGATACTTGACTGGTGTAATTAATGGAACTTTACCAGCTGATGGGCCCAGAACAACCTGAAGCTCTCTCTTACAGGAAAATATTGCTTGAGTCCTTTCTTCACTCTTTTCCAAAATCCTGAGTGACTGTTGCACCAACTCCTTTCTCTTTTTACCCTCAAAATTTTGTTATGGATAAAAAGGAGACACTATGTGTAAAGCCAAACATTTATTGTTAGTATAGCTGAAATCTTAATAGTTTAATCAGAGAATTATGAGCAGTCCAGATTTAATTAGAAGAAAGAAAAAAAGAAACAAATACTGAAAAAAAGTCTTAGTAATAATAACAACACATTTAAAAATGTTTGCAGCCCTTTTCCTGGTGTTATTCTCATCCTTCCAGTGCTCCTCTGAGCCCTCATCTCTGTAACTTCAGTCTGGTGATGACAGTGGCACGTGGGGTCTACAGTGAGTTGTCAGTATCTGGAGTCCTCTCTCAAGTCCTTCACCGTGAGTAATATGATGCTGGTGTTGGTGGTTTCTTCTTCTTTGCTCCTTCTTAGTTGTTTATAGTGGGGGGAAGAAGGAGGAGCACAGGCTGTGCCCCATCTCTTATGATGCTATGCCTGTACTCTTCTACACATATCCTGTGTCCCCACTTCTCTAGGTCTCTGTACTACTGGGTTACAGGGTTACACACAACATTGCTTTACTTTTTAAAATTATATAACCACTGGAGCAATAAACTGAATTTTGACATAGTTCAGAAAATATTTGTAATTCCCTTAATTCCCATTGCCTATTCTGCAATAGAACAATGTCTCTGATTTGAACTCAAACCTTTGCCCTTAAGCTATGAAACTTTTGTTGATGAAAATTTCCTATAAACTGGTGTATGGCTCTAAAATGTTTTGGCCGCAATGAATCTCCATTATTTGGAGAAAAATTTTGCTTAAAAATTCCACTGTGTGACTTTTATGTATGATTCATGTTAAAGTGCATGGAGTTAGCTGTAAAAAACTTGTAACAATAGCCCACAATACTTAGAACAACCCTATAGCCATAGGAATTGCTGCAGAAATTCATATTAGTGAATACTGTTGTCAGAAATTAATTTCATTATTATTCATCTGTAGTAATTTACAGTTGTCAATATTGTATTGCATACGTACCAAGTTCCTGATTTTGCTTTTCACCATCTCTTCCATGCAACCTTCCATGCAAGTTACAGGTGTGAAATATTGTACTTGTTATTTGGAATACAATACATGACAGTATCAGACACCAAAGAGAAATAGTGAATGTTTTTGTTTAAATAAAACAAAGGAAATTAACTTGACAGTAATTACAGACATAGTCTGATCACTGATATATTATTTATAAAGCTTATATTAAAGACATGACTTTATATTCTAGAAGCAATAAAAAAGATGATCTTTACTTTTGATCTGGCCATAATATGTAGAAAGACAAAACTTCTGAGCTGATCAAATGAATACCCATTCTGTGAAAAATTCATATACTATAGAAGTTGTTTTGCTTTAAGCAAGGACAAGAAGTCATAATGCCAGTTATAACAAAATGAAATTTTTAAAGCAGTTCATTAAGAAGCCATCATAGTGGTTTGGGATTTTTAAATATTTCTCTTGGTTTTAATGAGTTTGAAACACTTTATTTCATTGAGGAGAGAACATTTCCTTTTAGATACCACATAATACATGACAATAGAAGGTCTGTATTTTCATTAAAACATGCTTGACTTGGTTTACCAATGAAGCTTTTATTTCTTTGCCTGCATCAAAAAGACTTCTTTTGTCTGTGGAGACACTAACTAGAATAAGTTTGCTTACTTATGGATTAAAGGAATATTTGCATAGGAGTAAAAATGCCTCACCATGACATGAAGAAATCCATTATCAGTCAGAAACATGGTAATTACGGAGCAAACATATAATGATTGCAATAACTAGAAGGGAAAATTGTGGGCTTCTTGAGGCTTTGTTAAGAACTGGCTGCCTGTATAGACTTGTAGGAGGGGATCTTTTAGCCCTCTAGCTATGGCTTTTAAACACAGTTCTAGTTGGCTAATACATGCTGACTTTTTTCAGAAAGCTGTCTAGTTGCTGTAAAAATCTCCTGTCTCAATAGGCACTAGAGAACTGAAGTTTCCACAGGAGTTCAAGTTTTTTTGGGTATTTGCTGCAAGTGGTTTTCATGAGCAGTAGTGATGCAGCCAGAAATAGTCTCATGTTAGTGCTATGCTATGCAGTTTGACCTGTGAAGCAGGAACATGAAGGCTGTCATGGTTTTGGCCAGGATAGAGTTAATTTTCTTCACTGGAGCCAATTCAGATTGACCAGAGGAATATTCCATATCATATGATGTCATGACCAGTATATTAACGGGGGGAGTTGGCGCAGGGCAGAGCGGTTGCAGCTCNTGCACTACTTGTGATTTTCTGGGTTTTGTTCCTCTCCCTTGTTCTTTACTCTTCTGATTCTCTCCCTCATCCCACAGGGGTGTGGGGAGTGAGCGAGTGGCTGCGTGGTGCTTAGTTGCTGACTGGGGCTAAACCACAACAAGGCCTAACCCTAATGAGAAGTTACTTCCAAATAATCTATGGAAAGTTTAAATTTATGACAGTACTCTGGGAAATTCTAACAACACTTTATATCACGCTTAGCCATTTTTGGCCCATCTAGTGGACAAAAATAAACTATTAGTTGAATAGTAGGAATACATTGATGGTTTTTTGTCTTTTTTTTTTTTTTAACACAGAAATATGGAGATATTTTTAATCCTGGGAAGGACATCCCCTCCCATGAATACCTGTGAATATCTCCATAGGCAGAGGGTCTCCACTCTGACTCAAACGAGGACATGGAGAGACTGTTACAGAGTTTCTGTATATGTCCACAGGGGTGTGATCCTGCCTGGTAGTTTCAATGGTACTGATTTGGGCCCTAGATAAGTAGGTGGACTTCTAAGCTGCATTGCATAGTGCCTTCCTCTTCCTATGGCTGAACAGCCTCCTATATCTCTTAAGTTTTCATGTGTGATAGATTTATTTAGCTCATAAAGTTCATGAACTTTCACAATTCATAATTTGTGTTTCATAATTCATTGTAGAAATAAAGTTTCCACTACTGCTGAACACTTTGAAGTGTTGTCACTTAAAGGTCACCTTTACAAATAAGTACTCTGTTTTATTTGAGGAAAGACTTTTAACAAAACAGAGGGTTTTTTTTCAGTTTGATAATTCTCATCATAATACTTCAGACTCCAAAGAATTCTAAAAAGGAAAAGCAGCCTAGCTAGAGCAAGTGAGGTATGCTTGAAATCAGTATTGATCTGCATCTAGTCTTCTCTGAACATTTATGAAAGGTTACGAATGCGAAGTGTAAAGAGTGCTGATCTCCAAGAATATGTTTTTATATTGCCAGATAAGAAAGCCATATATTTTATCTCAGTTTACAAGATTTGTGCCTTTCAGAGCATATAGTACTTTGAGATACATTTTCATATTCTCTTCCTCCCACCAAATCTAGAGGAACATACGAAATGATAGTAAGCAGGTTGAATTATTTTCTTCCATACTGAAAAGAAGAAGCTGTTAAAATTTAAACAGAAATGCGGATTTCAATCACAGAAGATGAAAAAATTATTCTTTCAAGGCTGAAGAATGTAGCACTAAACCTGAACTCTTGACTGTGCGATAGGAAGGGCTTGAGTAATACTTCCCAAGTAATATGTTCTTGAGAAATCCTCTCAGCAAGAACAACACAGTTCAAATAAAAGAACAGAAAGTGCACTCCTTAGTGCATACTTTACTGTTACCTATGCAAAAAGCATCAGTAGTGTGTTCCTGTGTCCCACAATGGCAAGTCTCTACCCTAACAGTTCATGGCTGCTGCTGAGGTAGATTTAGCTCAGTAGCTCTCAGCTGATGAAACATTAGGGCTGCTGCATGGAGTGCACAGAGAGGATCTGTGCCTCTGCTTACCAGCTCGGGCCGTAGCGCAGCATTGCTGCAGTGAGCAGCTGGAGGAAACCTTGAAGGGAGGATGGGACAGTGGTGGGAGAGGGAATGAAGGGATAGACAATGAAATGGGGAAAATAGGTCAGCAACTACTAAAAAACATGGAAACAGCTGAGGTAGCTAGAATACTCAGGTATCCAGGGTCAGTGGACATATTGATTACTGTAATAAGAATGATTTCATGTACTTTAAGATATTTCATGTACCTTATGAGGTACTGGAAGCTACTGGTGCCTCTTTGGCCCTTCATCTCTTATCTGTTCACAGCAAAGAGTATAGTGTTGCAATATATTAGCAATAACAGTGCTGAAAAGTGTGGAAATGCATTTTCAGATACTATAAGCTATATATGGACAAATCTGCCTCAACTGTAATTATCTGACTGATAATTATAAGTTAGGACCTAGATGCTCTATGCTTTTTTTTTTTTTTAATGTGATAAAGAAGGTGCTCCAGGCCTTGTGAGGTATCAAATCAGTCTATATGATTAAATTCTTATCTTTGGTGATTATTTAATAGATGAATCTAGAACTAAGACACTGAAGCCTTAGATGGACTCCTGTATCCAGGTAAAGACCCGCAAAATTCAGTAGCTGTGCATAAAATTTCAGCAGTGAACGAAGTAGCATTCAGTTCTGCAAAACAGGAGCGTTGGACTTTTCCTTGGTATTGTAACTATTGCTCTACCCCTAAAATACAAGGTACTGATTTATTGGATACATTTTTACAAGCTTTCAAAATGGAAATGATATTCTGATCAAGCAGCAAAAACCAAGTAGGACAAAGGTAAGGCATATTTCTCATTCTTTTTTCCCCTCTGAGTTCTTTGGATTCCTAGCAAAACAAGCAAGCAATACATTTCGCTGTCAATCACTTGAAAAAGAAATTACTTTTCCTTGCATCTTTTCAAGACCTTTCAGTATGTATGCCCAGCTGCTTTTCCGTATTATGTGTTTGTTCAAAATATGCTGAACAGTTTGAAACAGCTTTTGGTAGGAGCACAAAGGGCATAAAGTAACAACTTGTTAAATTTTTATTGTGAAATGTGTGCTATACACATAGAACAATAGTAAAATAGCGTGGATAACTTTTGAAATGCATGGATGGCAAAGAAACTTTAAAAAAAATGCCTTTCAGGTCCTTTTGATTTATGAGCCTTGGTTTCTGGTATGTGTCAAGAACAGTAGCTAACTGAGATGTTCTAAAAACTTAATCATCTGCCTTTCAATTATGGCTGTAGTACTACAAGGCAGAGTAGCCTTTGATACCAGTAAGGACTGAGAGTAAAACAGTGACTGACCTACATAACTCTCCAGGGAAGCTGAGGAACAACATAACCAGATACCAGAAGATGTCAGAGCACAGGTCTTACATGAAGCTTATGGAAGACCAGGTAGATACTGCTTGCAGTGCACATGTTGTCCAGGAAAAACTGCACTGGAAAGTGCTTATCTTCTTACTTTGTAGAATTTTATTATATGCCAACATATAAGAACCAATAAAAATATTTATGGACAGAATACCTTAAAATTAAAAAAGAAAAAAATATATACTGGAGGGATTGATTATTCATTACTATTTTTGGTTCTGAAAACGAATCTACTGGTACTCTTAACACTTATTAGGCCACACCGATTTGAATTAACGCAAACCAAAACAAGTTGGAACAGTGGCTTTCAGAATTCTGAACTACACTTCCAGTAGGTTTTTCTCTTCATAAACTTTAAAGAGTTTTAAAAACATCTTCTAATTTAATGATTTTAATTAATTTAGATTAATCTTGAAGACAAAATCCATTCTAGTCTCTTAGAAAGAGAAAGAGCATATACTATTTTGTAAATTGGTAGGAAAAGATCTAATACAAATTCTTGAACCAGAACACAAAACATCTTAGAAAACCTGAATAGGAAAACTGAAGATATACTTTACAGGAATGCTTTTTATCCTGCATCAGGACAGCCTTTTTCCATCATGGGAGGTTGGAACAATGTTGTGAAACATTTGAGATAATAGATTAACATTCCTATTCCCATTAATCTTCATATTTTTGATAATTTTTGCCAAAATGCTGTTGGTTTGGGCACAGCAGTGCTAAACATTTTAAGCATTTTTTCTACAAATGCCCTTAAAAGAATACAACTTCTGTTTTGATGGTGTCTCACTGAATTTCTGTGACAGTGTCTTACACTGATCTTTCAATTCATATACCTAAAAGTTGGTAAAAAATACAACTTGATTATAAAAAATGTAGATCCTTCCAAAGAAACTTGCTGCCTAAAAATATGACTAATTTTCTGAACAAAAGGACATGCAGTAGCTCAAATTTATCCAATCTTAATTTCACATGAGCCCTCAGATGAAATTATTAAATAAAAATGGAGAAGAATTTGATATAGTTTAAGAAGGGTGAGATGGATAAGACATTTATAAGCTGACTAAAGGGGTTTCACTGCAAGATAGAGGACATTAGTTGTACTGAAAGATGAACAAAGATAAAGAGTTTTATAAGTGAAGTACCACAGACTGCTCTTCAACTGTATTTAATATTTTCATTAACAAATTTGGCACAAAAGCTGAAAGGAGAATTTAGCAAATGACAAAAAAATATTAAAGTAATTCAGGAAGAATAGAATAAAATTCATCAAGTAGAAGTCAGAGACCAATAATGAAATTTTTTCATGTACAGCGGTGTGCACTTTCACTGGAAGTGACAGGAGGAAAGAGCTGTGGTTACATAAGTCACAGAGTATGGGATTCATCTGCACCTTTTCTAATGAATTGATGACAAGCAAGACTGATTATACTGATTGTTAGATGGTGCCAGTGCAGGCACATTGGCTCTATCTTTCCATAGAAAGTTGTATAAATGTCTAGTTTGGGCATCTTTATGTCATTCTCTCACACAAAATAACTTTAGCTGAGGAGGAATGTGATTGCAGCTTACATATAGGATAGTTCATCTAGTAGATAAGAATGAAATTACATTATTGGCATAAGAGGAAATAGATCCATTTTACTGCTAAAAAATTAGACTTGAAATTGGAAGACAAGATTTTTTTAATAAACATATCAAGGACAAGATATTAAATAGTTTGAAGACAGATCTTGACATTTATGAACGGATGCTGAAACGGATGCTGAAACTTCTAGTTCTCTATTTTTCTATTACATTGAATCTGGAATTTCCATGAGATAATATGATATAATTTGAATCAGATTACATTGAGTACTGTAGAAATGTAAAATAACTGAGGTTGGAAGGGACCTCAGGAAGTTATCTAGTCCAGTCCGGACTCAAAGCAGGGCTAATTCCAAAGTCAGACTGGGTTGCTCAGGATCTTGCCTGATCTAGTTCATAAAATTGTCGAAGATGAAGATCCTATGACCTTTCTAGGCAAGTTGCACCCATGCTTAACCTGTCTCAATGTGATTTTTTAAAATTTATTTTATTTGTAATGTCCAAGGTATTTCTCTTGCTGCAATTTGTGAGAGCGCTTCTTGGACTTTTGGTGGGTGCCACTGAGAGAGGTGTGTCTTCATGTTCTGCATAACTCCCCTTTACATAGTGGAAGATAGCAAATAGATTTCTACTCTTAACCTTCTTTTCTCAAAACTAAACAAGACAACTCTTTTGATCTTTTTACACTCATTCATGTGCTCCTGCTGCACCCTAGTCATCTTGGTGATCTCCCACCTGACTCACTCCAGTTTCTCAACATCTTCCTTTTACTGATGGACAGAGAACTGGATGGTTTTATAGGTTTAGCCTCCTGAGTGCAAACAGAAGGTGAAGAATAATTTCTATGATGTGCTAGCTATTGTCCCACTTCCCCCCCAAAAAAAGCTGCAAAAATGTTGCTTTTAAGCTATTGACTGAATTTCAGTTTTGTCATCATTTTTGAGCTTTTGACTCCATGGAAAGATTTATTTTTTAATTACTTTTAAATGAAATATTTTTATAATCTTCTGGTAAAAGGTAATGATATGATTAAAATAATGAATACTCTAACAAAATAATATAATGTTGTAGAAATATTCCATAAAACTTTAAAAAGTTTAGGAGAAAGAAATAGTAACAAGTGGATTCTGAAAAGAAAATTCACAGTTATTTCTTTGGAAAACTAATTACTCAAAGAGAGAAAAAAAATATTACATATTTGGTTTGAGGAATTACTTGTAACCCCAGCAACCAAAAAGATTGCAATACAGCAGAAAACTATCATAATTGCAAATAGCTGAAAAATATATCTGATGCATAACCAGAGAAAATAACATACTTCCTAAGTGCAACATATTGCACCTAGGCAGGAATAAACATAACAGGCAATATCTAAAGATGTAACAGATCAGAAGCAGAATGTGTGTTAAGAGAGATGATAAATACTCGTAAAAATTATTTTGATGACATTTGCAGGAGAAGTTTTGGGTTCTGCTTTTTTTAATTATAAAAAAAAAAGGCTTATTTTCAACTTAGTATAATCAGAACACCTAATTTTAAGAGCTCTAGTCCTGCTATATACTTGTAAATGTGGTTAATGCTATATAATGGCAACAGTCACCATAATGATACGCAGACATCATGATGGCCTGAGAATGCATATGTGGGTCTGAAAGTTTGAAATCTCAGAGGGAAATATTCAGCAGACAATGCCAAACACATCTTACAAATTACCATTTGTAGGTTTATTACAACTGTTCAAGGTATATCAAAGTTCCAGTCTGAACATGGCATCAATAGTACATCACAACCACTCTGGGAAAATGTCACTTAAGTGATGGAACTATTTTAATATCACCAGTTTTACCAGTCTTCTCTTTTTCACCTTCTTTATTGCCTTCTACCTAATTGTGCATATTTTGTAACAAATTAGGTCTAAAGATTTTTCAACAGTCACTAGAATGACTGCATAGGCTGAAATAGATTAGAAATACCCATTATGATTCATTATCCTACCTATAAAACATTAGCAATCAATTTGGGAACAAAGACTAATAATATTTTGTATTAAAATTGAAAGAAATCTGTTAGTTCAATTTCATTTACAATTTAAGTTATTTTATTTGCAGGATTCACAGACATCTCATCTCTCTGCTATTTAGTTATTCCTTGGTACAAAGAGAGCAGAAATGCTTCAGCAAAATAAAAATAAAAAAACCCAAACACATTAGTGACAGTACAAATCAAAGACTGGACCTGAATTTGAATTTTGTCATAGGTAAGGAAACTTGGATGTAGAGTTCTGAATTTGGACAGAAGAATGCAAGAAACTGTAATCCTTGCATCCAGGTTAGGCTCATCTGTGATAATAACTGTCTTTTGAAAATGTTGAGCAAATTAATATTTTGTGAGAGACCACAGACTATGAGTGAATTAAGAGGATAGATGGATGAAATCCATCATCATGATATTACAGGGTGAAGTAACACAGCAGTCCCGAAACTACTTTGATGAACAAATCACTGTCAGTGTCTTCACTATCCAAATGGTAGAAGAGTCACAGTCTCTTTTTTTCTCCAGGTCTTTAAGAAGACCAAGATATTGTTCTGGCGCTGGGCTGTATTTCCAGGTAGAATAGACTTTCACATAGCTTTTAGCTATCTTCACTAATATGAGTTTGTTGACAAAATAGCATGAATTTAGAAATGAAAGACTTCAGTCTATTCAATTCCTCAGATAAATGCCCAGAGTTACCTAAAATGAAGAGGACTCTGGAAGTGTAAGACTAGAAATGACCAGAAGACACACAAAATAAATATACTTTAAACAGAATAAGGGTCTCTTAAAGAAGTTTTGTGTTTTCTTAGGTGTGTAAATTGTAAACTAAATTAGAATTTCTTTGGTTTGTGGAAGGCAGAAAAAGCAAACATCTTATTATCTTTTTATTTATTATCTTGAAAAATAAAAGAAATGTCAGTTGTAGCCATCTAGAAAGAAATTATTGCAGTGAGGCCATAAAAATTCACCACACTAAAGAAAAAAATTCAGTTTCAATGCTATAAAGCTCACTACAAAGTAAATAATGGTTCCTCATTTTTAATCCATTTAAATAAAAAAAATGCATTGACTTAATGTAAATGAAAAGGAAAAAAGTGTATGCCTAGAAATTCCATTACGCCTTCAAATAGCAAATCTGTACATGTACTAGTACTCCAAGTAACTTCTACAACCATAGGTAAAAGATAAAATAAAATTTAAAAATTCTTCCGCAAAATAAGCTAGCACAGATAACAGCAATGGAAACCAATGAAAGAATCAAGATGGAAACCTATAATTCAGATACAGTTGTACAACTTTCATTCATATGCAGGCACTTCAGAGGACAGATGAGGATCTTACAGTTGGTCCATCTGCATGTTGTTGGGTCCTGTTTTAATAGCAACAGTCTTTTTTGTTCTTTTGTCCCTGCTAACTACATGAGCTTTCATTTAATTCAGGGCACACTGCCACTCAGGTCTTTCTCAGCTAGTACCAAGGAAGTGCCTTCCCAAGGCTTTTACAGTTGTATTTTTTCACCTGTGGGTCATTTTGAAGATGTAGTGTATATTAGCATCTAAACTACAGAAGAGTTTTATTGATTTATTTGCAATAAAAGTATAAAGAAGTATTTCATTTCCCCTTTAAAATTACTCACATAAGCTGTGTTTTCAGTTCATTGAGGAGATAAGGCTGCCCTTAAGAAGCCTTGATGACTATGAAAATGGAAACATCACAACATTAATTTGGGAACCAGCGTGAAAGAGCTGGTGACTGTAGTAATAAAAATAAGATACAATGTCTCCCTTAAAAGGAAGCAAGATAAAAAAGGGGAAGAAAATGATTCTCCAATCATTTACTGAAGCTATTCATAGTAAGAAACAATTCTTTTTTCTCTCTTTCTTTTAATATGGAGGATATGAATATGTAGGAAAATAATTTCCCTGATCACACTACTTTTCCAGTCTGAATTCAAAACCAATTCATTGTTACAATCCTTCAATTCAGTGAAGGTACATAAAATGTAATTTTCAACTTACAGACAATGAAGGTGATGGTTATCTGTATTGGGTGTAGGTGTCAAAGTTTTGGTAGCTGGGGTGATGCAGGGCGGCCGCTGTGAGGAGAGGCCGGGGCTGCCCCGGGCCGGACACAGCCGGTTCCAGCTGGCTCCAACCCACCCACCCCAGGGCACGGCAGAGCCCCGCAGCCACGGTGGATGGCGGCACCTCGGGGAAAGCCTGGGTAAGGAAGGACAAAAGGCTGGACAGTCAGAGAGAGGAATGGGGGAAAAGTGTGAGAAACAGCCCTGGGAGCCCCAGGGGGAGAGGGGAAGGATGGGAGGAGGTGCTCCAGGCACCAAGCAGGGATTCCCCTGCAAGCCCGTGGAGAAGATCACAGTGGAGCAGGTATTTCCTTGCAACCCATGGAGAGACCACAGCAGAGCAGATGTCCACACTGCAGATCATGGAGGACCCCATGGTGGACCAGGAGTGTGATATGCCCTGAAGAAACTGTAGCCCATGGCGAGTCCATGCTGGAGCAGGCTTATCCTGAAAGGCTGCAGCCTGTGGTAAGGACCTGCACTGGACCAGGGGAAAGATGTGCAGAGGAAGGAGGGGCAGAGAGAAGATGCTTTGGACTGATTGCAACTGCCCATTCCCCATCCCCACTGCACCACTCAGGACGAGGTAGAGGAGGGAGGAATGAAGGAATGAAGTTGAGCCTGGGAAGAAGGGGAATAAAGGAAGGTGGTGTTTTAATTTTATTTTTTTTCTCACCATCCAAATATATTTTAATAGGCAATAAATTAAATTAATTTTTCTAAATCTGAGTTTCTTTTGCCCATGACAGTAACTGGCAAATGATCTCCCTGTCTTTATCTCAACCCACAAGCTTTTTCACCTTATTTTCTTCTCTCCTGTTGAAGAGGGGGAAGGAGTAAGTGGCTGCATGGGCATATGGCTGCTGGCCAAGGTTAACCCACCACATTATCTCTTACTGCCTTTCTTCAGCTGCAGTCAGAAATCATGGCAGTATAGGTTTTATGTTCCTTCTTACCTAAAAATAATCAAATATATTTTCCAAAATAACCATTTTATTACATACCATGGGCTTGCATGACATCTTACATGTGAGGATGCTGACAAACACAGAATGGTCTTTTCAGTTACTAGCTAAAGCTATTGCAGGATTTCCAGCCTTTTAGTATTTGCATATTTTTATTCAAATAATGTTTTGTGCAAAACATATAAGTAGTTCCTGAAGTAGAGATCAGAATCCACAATCTCCTTAGTTTTAGTTGTGTATAATGTCCAGAGCTGTGTCTTCTCTGGTCCTTTCTTTCTAGACGAATGAATCTTCAGTTTCCAAAACAAGGGGTAAAGGAGACTAATGTCATCACCAGTAGATTCAGGAGGAAACAAAAAACAGAATTCTTATGTTGTGTGTGAATTCACTACTCACCGAACTCAGTCCTGAGTATTTATAAAATCAGTACAAGACCTGTGGCCTGTTACCGGCAATGTTATTACTGTACTTACGAGGTTACATGGCTATAGCAGTCAGTGGAATATTTGATATTAAGATCCAAGCTCCTCTGAGGGTAAATCAAGCTGTTAAACTCCAACAAAATGATAGCAGTTTTGGTTATTTACAGAAGCAGAATTTTGGGTCCTTGGAGCAATAATTAGTTAACTTTTCGATACCAATACATTTATAGGAGTCAGAGATTTTAAGAATGACTGTCTCTGACTGAGATGTTGCCTAAATTTAACTTGACTACCACTTTAGCTGGTAAATTTTAGTGTCCCCAAATAAATTTACCTATATGTATCTACCTATGTATGCATGTATTTTATCTGTGTACCAAAATATCAGCAAATGTCTGCAGAAGCCTGATACAGTTTTTTCATTACCAAGTCATTTTCTTTACTCTTATCCAACTGCTGTAACCAAGTTACAGAAGTTGCACATGACTGTAAACTAAGATTTCAGTTTGGTCCTGGTATAGCAAGAGTAGTTCGACAGCCTCTGGTATGCTAATTTCTGCAAGCTGTTGTTCGAACATACAGTTAACTAAGCCTGTCACCAAGATTGCCTTTTATTGTTAAATAAGTAGTTTATAACGTTTTAGCTGTGATGCCTTGTACTTTAACAAAGACTTGACAGGGGACATATAATAGCAGTTCTAATGATACTTTTCATAAATAATGACTAATCTAAATTGAGGTAGCCTCTGGAGTGAGTTCTCTTCCACTTACATCAGGATTAGAGTATAAGAATATGTACACAGAAGTACATGAATAGTTGATATGCTGTAAACTCCTGCTTAATTTGGTCTCTTGGTAACTTGGTAACTCATATCACTTTGGTGTTTGCCATATATTATGTCCTTCCACAAGTTAATAAAAATTCTATTAGATTGAGACATTTATTTGGAAATCAGTAATTCAGATGTATTTTTCTGCTGTCTTTGTTAACATTACTGATATTATATAAACTAGAAGTTTGTATAGAATGAGGAGTCATGTTTATATTAGGGAACATTCATATACAAGCCTTCTACTTTGTAATCAGGTCTTATTAAAGGATGTTACTCATAGAATCATAGAATGGTTTGGGTTGGAAGGGACCTTAAAGATATCTAGTTTGAACCCCCCGGCCATGGGCAGCGATATCTTCAACTAAATCAGGTTGCTCAAAGCTCCATCCAACCTGACCTTCAACACTTCCAGGGAACAGACATCCACAACTTCCAGGAAAACCTGTTCCAGTGTCTCA
>VZTV01028947.1:0-10939 GCA_013400875.1 Anhinga rufa
AGACATTATTAAGTCTATATGAACATATTTCACCATACATATGGTAAAGAAAGATTTGTTTCAACATGATAAGCTGTAGCTGTTTTATCTTTTCCACTTTTACCCTTTTACATTCATGAGGGTGCCTGTTTCTATCCTCAACAGTACAATCTTTAAAAAGTGTGACAACAAATTATTAATATTTTACTGTGCCTTGTTTTGTACTTTATTTTTACGAGGAGGAATACCAACAGTGTTGAAGCTCTGTGTATTGGAGCAAATATCTTTAAAAAGTGCTAGGGAAGGGCAGTTGAAGGGCAAAGCAATAAAACAAAACCATAGAAAGGAAGCAAGTCAACAACTAGCGATTTCAAAATGAAAGCAAGCTGTTTGGTGTGTAAGAAGGTGCCATCAGATTATTAAAAGAAATTGTAGGAGGGGTAGCTTTAGAGATGTCAACATTTGTGCAATTTATTTTTTTTTTATTGAAAATGCAAAGCTGCTTAGATAAAATTCAGTTTTTTACAGAAAGCAAGTACAGCATCTCTCTCACTTACACAAGGCTTGAATTTAAACTCGTATAAATACTTCTTATTGTGCACTGAAAAGGCTGACTAATGCACATGTTCTGTTTCTATTCCATTTTCTATTTATCTTTTCTCTTCCCACCTTTCTATCCTTTCAGTAGTAGTGTTATCCTCTTTGAGAAAATGAATGTCCTGTGAGCCTAAGGACCAGAGCAAGCTAGGAGCCAGTCAGCCCTCATCCCCTGGGGGAAAGGTACAACTGGTGTCTCACCAAACTCACATTGGTTACTGCAGCTGAATCAGAGCAGCAGCATCCCTCCGTGTTCAAGCCCTGTAGCCAGACAGGGCCCATACTGCAAGACCTTGGGCATCAAATTAATGGGGAGATGCAACAAGCCATGGCAACTGGTTGGGCAGAAAATCTTAGACTGGCTCATCTGTGTTGCTGAGACCTGATAACAAGAGAAAACCTCCAGAAAGACAAATGGGAAGAAAAAAGACCCTTCTGTCAATATGTTCTAGTCCAGGGTGTAGGAAAGGACCAAGTGGAAAGATGACATTTGAAGAAGATGAGCGAGGTCTGCAGCAAGTGCAACGTAGTGGCCCAGGCTAGGGAAACAGTGGCTTCCTCCAGCTGGGTGTGGATGCCTGCGCTACAGGGAGGGAGGGCAGTGAGGGCAGATGGGCTCCTTACTGTGCTGGGCAGCTACTATCCCCTACCTAGCCTGAAGAAGAGCAGAGATCCCTGGGGACTTGGAAGATGTGGGCACAGGCTTCAAGAAATTGAAGCAGAAAAATCTCCCAGGAATCTCCCTGCAAGTGTCAGGAGCAGGGAAGACAAGGGAGCTGGAAGCAGAGGCGTGCCAAGATTGCTCCTTGGGTGCTCAGACCACCTCAGCAACCACTGTCACCAGGCGATGCCTTCCCACAGGGCAGAGGGTCACCCATGCAGGCTCTGAACTGAGTGGCAGGAGAAACCTCCTCCCCAGTCACCCAGCTGCCTGCCACAGTCTCTCCTGGCCACTAGAAACAACAGAAATAGGTTGTATACCAAAACATTTGCTTTCATCCCAATCATAGTTTAATACTTGAAAGACACCATCACTTTATTCCTTGCAAGCTGCACCGTTTCCAGCAGCTGTCATTTGAGAACTGAATTAGATTTTTAAAAGCAGTACTGTATGGAAAGTATACAGTAATTTTAATATAAATACAAAAATATGGACAGGTCATGTAAATTATTTAAAGTATGAAATAAAAGGTGTAATTCAATTATGAACCAAAGTTTAATTAAAAACCCGTGAAAATAATTTGCAAATAAGTTTTCTGGATGTGTTTCTCATTTTGACCTTTAAATATCCTGTGGCTCAATTACTATTCAGTCAATTGCAGCACAAACAACTGAATTGATTTCTTACCTTTTTAGTTTAAATGCCATAATACATGCATGAGAGTCTGAGCTCCAGTGAGTGCATTTCCAGATCATCATCATCAATTAACTGGAAAATCTAACCATAAGAAATAGACCTTCATTCAAAAAAAAAATCCAAAAGTATGACTGAGGATGTACACATAGTTCCATCTATCTGCAGTATACTTACCATCCCTAAAAACTACTTCCAACATACCTTAAATATAATATTATGTAAAAATTTTCAATATTCTGTATGGCAACTGGTCTCATTCTTTTCTAGTTTCCATCAGTGCAAATCAGACTAGGATATCATAGCTGTCAAAAAACTACAACACTAAGAAAATAGTACAACAAATGGTAAGTAAAGCCAGTAAAATGCAAAACATTTTACATTTGTTCTCCTTTTTAACTAAATACTGCTTTACTACAACGTAACCACTAACTGCCTAAGGAATGATAGAAGGTTACAGCTTGTGGTTACTAATTGTTGGGCTTGCTCATACTTTCACAAGCTAGTCCGAAATAAATTTTAATGGATCTGATTCAAATTTCATTTATAGAAAAGTAAACCTGCTACATTCACCGATTTCAATTAAATCATCCTTAATTTACATCAGTGGAGCTAGTAACAACAAATACACAGTAATAACTGCCCATTGCAGAGTTAGCTTCAGTTTAAATTCGCTACATAGGGGTAATGTAGCATTGCTTCCCTTATATCACCCTAACACGAAAAATAGCATTTCAATATCGCTGTACCAAAAATGTCCGCACAAAAATGTGACTACCTGGCTAGTAGCACAGCCATATTCACTGCAGAAAATGCATTCACTAAGTATCTTTTTTCTTTGGAAAAAGAAAACCTGATTTAAAATGAACTTCTTAGCACACAAAGGGAACATAAAGGAATAATCTCAACTTATTTTAAAAAGAGATATCTTGATCTAAAATGCCATTTGTATAAGCAAGATGAAGCGGCAGTTGCATTTTTGTGGGGGTCATCAATACTGAACACAGGTTACATGCCAAAACAAGTGGTCTGATCCTATTCCTCTGACCTAGGTAGCAAAATGCTCCCTGATTTCTATGGGAAGAGGACTGGGCTCTGGTCTTAGGAGACAAGCACAGTCTCAGGTAAAAACTGCCTAGCCCGTTGCACCAAACAGAGACAGACTTGCACCTCTAATGCTGCTTAAATAAACTAGTTCCTGTGTACATTAAACCACTCTGGAGGACAGGTACTATTTTCTGGGAGACGATGATGTGTTTGCAGTGTTTGTGTTCAAACTGGAATCTCATTAGAAAAACAGTAATCTTGCTGTACAGCCGTGTAGTAAGATAGGACATGCAACGCATGAATTCATTGAATCCCAAGGGTGATCATCCGCCTGAAATCCTTTTCTAGGTAAGCATGTTCACACATGGTAAAAAAAGCTCTCAAGCAGCAACAGTTATTACTGCTAAATAAATATTCACGTTTTTTCCCAACAAGCAATATACCCACCAGGAAAAAAAATAATAGTGTGCTAATGAAGGATTAGACAGGCACTGGCTAAATTAGTCCTACTATAGCCTTGTTAAGCTCTTGGGTGTATATTACATGACTTTAATATTTAATACCATAGAACAACAATTTCTTTCTCTCTTCCCTCCATTTTTTTCTTTTTCTTGGTTTGTTTTTTTTTTTTTTCTTTAATAGAAGAGGAAGTGAAGATTTCCTTTCCTGGGTTAACTTCCAAGCATTAAGAAAAGTAACATAACCTGAATATTCATATGATTCACACCTAGAGCTCTTAATTACTGCACTGCACAGAGGACACTGCTCGAACAAATACTGCACAGAGGTCAAAGTAGTCCTAAACATTCTTAAACGCTAAAATGCAGAGTATGAGCCTTGGCATGATACTGCACAGTACCTGGATAAATGCACTTTAAGGAATTTGACAGAAGCTAGATTTAAGTAACTGCTGGCATTTCTATTTTGAATACTGTCATTCTCCAGAATCCCAGTACTTTGACTGGTAAAGCCTTTGAAAACATGCCTGTTTATTCTTTGCTTCACAAAAAAACTCATCAACCAGTTTGGTTTGGTTTTCTGTTTGCCACTAGCAGAGGTAGCTTTGTAAGCAGCTTTCTGGAGCAAGCCACTGGGAACAGCTAAGCAAGTCCCCGAAGTTCGACAAAGAATGCCCCTTAGCTGGGGGAAAGCAAACTCCATCAGCCATCCTCTGTCAGGCTCTTTTAAATCCTTCCTAAATAATTACTCACTCCACTGATTAATATTTTGAAAACTTTACAGATGAATAATGCACAGGTGTTCAGAAGGATTCCTCAGAGCCAAAAGATAAAAGCAAAATATACAAATATAGATCCACAAAGCATTCTGAGGTATCCCTTTAAAAAAAACCACAAACAACAAAACCAAATCAAAAGTGGCCTAAAAATGTTAACCTTTTATGATATATCTATTTCTCAAATATTTCATGTGTTTTTAGGCTTCTCCTTGGTGCTGGTCTCTGTTTAATTAATTAATCACAGTGTTTACACATCTTGAATGTTCTGTTTTAATGTCTCACTCCTTTTGTGGATTGATCTGCTGTGAGGTTTTAATGAGAGCCATTTCTCATGTTTTTATGCAGAATTATTGTACAGAGGAGGAAGTGATAATAACTCAGTCTTCTGTTAATTACACATCTAATTATTCTTAGAAATTTATTTATAATTATGTCTGCCAGCAGGCTTTGTTTCAATTATCATAGCCAGATTGGAAATGGAGCTTAAATTAATTGCTTTCTGTAAGCAACCATATTTTAAAACAAAAAATAAATATGAATATTTATATTTTAGCCCAAAACACTCTCTTCTCCGATAGTCATTCTTGTAAACAAAAATCTTAGAGAACCACGTAAAATCTGTGCCCTTCAATAACAATAAATCTTAAAGCTAGCCAATGTTCTCAGAGGACAACAACAAAACTTCATTAAGACAAAAATTGTTTATGGTCAAAGGGTCTTTTTTTTTTTTCCAAATGTTAATCAGGGCTTTTATGTTAAAAGTCTTCAAATAGGAAGCCTCACCTCTAGAGGCACAGCACTGCCATTACTCAAAGAGAATAAGTGTTCTTTCAAGGGTGAAAGGAAAGAAATATCTATTTTTGATGCTGTTAGATTCCCACTTGTGAGCTAGGAAACCCCTTGTTTACCACAGTATTTCTACAATGATACAGAACTCATCTGCCCAAATATCTCAGTTCAGGAAATCATGCTTTCAGGAAAAAACTGCTCAACAAAAATCATCTTTAGAAAGTACAATCCTATACATATGAGTGCATTTATCATATGGAATAACATTGCTAGAATAATCAATCTAGCAGTAACTATAGGATGACAGAAAGAGACTTAGACACAGATATTTCACCGAGTACAGATGACTGATGTACAGATCCTCTTCCAATAGTACATGAAAGTATACAATAGTTGTATATGTTAGGGATTAATTTTGGAATGAGATTCAGGTCTTGGCTATGGAAAGCAATAATATTTCACAGAAATATTTCAGCTTATAGGTAGTGGATTTGTAACCTGACAGGTAACGTGCAATACTGCATCTTTAAAATTTAAGAAATACAATTTGCCTTCATATTGAACACATTTCCCTTCGACACCAGTCTCCTGCAAGCCCCTGCTCCCTTACAAAAATGGACACTGAAAGAGAAGCCCGTGAGACTTACCTGTTTGCCTTACAGGAGACGAAGAAGTTTAAAGCATTGAAGTTCTCATTACAATCAGCCACTAGCATTTAGCTTACATGGAAATAATTACATTCTTCCATCTTTTAGCTTTCTCAGTAAGTGAAAGCTGGTGATGGATGCCAGCAGCCTTGTTAAAATATCATTGTAATCCATTCAAGCTCTGGAGATTGCTTAGAAAACCAAGTCATAAACATGCAGTGTCTATAGCTTCACGAGCAGCCCAGCATTTTCCAAGCGTGTACACGTCTTCCTTTTCCAATACTGTACTTTACAGAGCACTCTACCTATCTTGATCTGAACAGAAAGAATGCAGTTGTTGAAAGTAAATTCTACAGGAACAAAAGTGTTTAAGCTTTCTCACATCAAATAGTTATGATTTTAGGAAAGGAGACAGGGTTTAGGTTTTCGGTTGTTGCTCTTTCCTCTTAAAAAAAAAAAGCAGCTTCAAATAGAGAAGCAAGAAGCAAAGAGGAGAATATAACAGTTCAAGAAGCAGCAGGCAAGGATGGGTGTCTTGTGATTGCTTTGAGTTAATACTCCTCAGGGGGAGATGAAAAAGCACAAATACAGCAAAATCTGTCTTACAGAGTAAAAATCTGTTGTATAAGCCAGACCCTGGCAAAGTAAAACAACATGTACATTTACTCCATTAATTTCTAGCATGCCACTGTGCAAAGGAAATTAGAAGTTTTCTGTTTATTAGAGGCAAACAGGTAGGAAGAGGGAAAGAAAATTCAGTATACATAACTACTCTAATCTTTCTGCTCCCCTGAGAAATGTTATCAGAAAGCTCCAAAACCTATCGGAGGTGTGTATGTGAAAGCAGCATTTAACAGTACCACAGAGCACTTTACCATTACCAATACTGTCTCAAGCATATGTTAAAGGAACATTTAATAATGCTGTATCCCCTAGATACAAATACACATTTGTGACAGCTCTTTCTATAGCCTAAATATGCCAGGTCTTTGGACTCTCTGGAAAATACAACTATGAAGGCTGTTACAAGAATTGCAAGTGCAGAAACACTTTGGAATAACTGACCAAGTTGCTGGCACCAAGCAATGGGAACTTCAGCCTAAAAAACCTAATTCAAATCCCACTGAAACCCGTGAAAATACATGTTGAGAGGCTGTGGATGAGAACCTTTGCCAGCTGGCTCCTGAGTCCCTGGGCATCACTACACAGCCTGTCCACAAAGATACCAAAAACATCTTGGAAGGAGCTGTTTGAAACCCTGGTCTGACCTGAAGCTCTCCTGGATGTAACAGTGTGATGCTGGGTCTGAATTTGCTCAGATAATGTATGCAGCACAAACACATGCCTGTTCCCTTCAGGGTCAAAAAGAAAACATTCCATTTATTTGTATGATGAGTCCAGTCACAGACCAAAATGCCACTGAGCCAAATGGTATTCAAGCATAAAACAAACTCCCCAGCTGCATGAATTTACAGTCCAGCTGTCACCTTTCATACTTTCCACACAATGCCCACCTGCAGTGCCACCAAGTCTTGAAGAAGAGAGGGTTCTTGAATTTACATCCTTCTAATTCTTAACACTGCCATACTTTGGGTTGTTTTTTCCCCATAGCAGGGCTCAATCTAGCCTTTTCCAATCAGGAAAACATCACATTTTGAAAAAATAAAATTAAAATTAACCCCTATTTCCATTATTCCAGAGGATAGAGAGGCTGGAGCCAATGTGCATCTGTATGATCCACTGAAAATAAGAAAAATTGAAAAAAAATTGTCATGTTTCACATTTGAGCTCTGAGGAACTGTACACGCCAAATACAGCAAATCCCGCATCCTTGGCACAGAAGAAATCATTGATAGCTCAGGGCTCTGCCTGAAAAAGCTGTAGCACTAAGTTGAGTTTGTGTATTCCTTTCTTTGCCATATTCACAATTCTGTATTTTGCTGCAATCCAAGTATCCTAAGCTTATATATGCATGGAAAACTGCCTGCCCTCTGATAATACCTTAGCTACTGATCTTCTTGTAGGGGAATCATTTGCTCATATGTCCCTAGGTATTAGATATGCTGGCAACTCCTTCTCCATATCTGATGCCCAGGTGGAAGGCAAGTACTCTTCCTGGATGCTCAGCAACCCCACTGCCTCTGGAAAAGCTGCAGATAGGAAGGTGGGAACACAGGTATTGTGAGTATTGTGGAGGAAATACCACCCTACCACTCAGTCCAGCAACTTTCAGTGAAATCCAGAGTTGCAGCAACTCCACTCAGACCCTTCTGGGTCCCTAAGAAAATTTTCCTCTTCCTTGTCTACTCTGAAATTTGCTGGGTGTTTGCTCATTTCAGGAGTCTTTCCACTAGCACAGGGCTGCTCTCCAGCCAAGCCTTTGACAGAGCATCACATGCAGCACTCCTGCAATAAAAAGCAGTAAAACAGGTGCACCATCTATCACAGCATAAGCAGCACTTCCACCCAAAAAGAAACCACTACTGCCACTGGTGCAGCATGCAGTGCTTTTTGCACACTAACATGTATTTTCCACTATGGTAGATTGATACCACAAATGAGGAGTTACCCCCAGCACTGCAACAGTCTCTGGTGTTATACAGCACAATTCTCAATGCCCATCCTGTTTACAACTCACATTTGACTCCTAAATGCACTTATCATGCATTCTATCTTTTAGCATGCCCAGGCATTTTGGGTACCCAGCCTGAGAAATCTTTGAAGAGGTCTGATGTTGAATGGGCTTTTGAAAGGCTGGACCATTTCAACATTGGGCAGTAGGAGAAAAAAAAATAGAAAAAGAGATACAAGATATTAGTAGCTTCTTTCAGAAACAGAGGCCAGCAGCCATGAAATTTGTCACTATCTTATTAGGCATCAAGAACTTCAATGTTTTGACACTACAAAGTGCACCTGCCTCTAGAAATTATTTTGAATGTCTGAATTACCCCTCTTCCATCAGGTCTAATAATCCTTGTATAAAAACGCTTGCCTTATATTTTGTACAAAATACTTCCAGTACTCAAAGATATATTTTAGGAACAGAGGTCAATGTGTGCATGTCCCAAAGGCAGGATATTAATAACACTAAAGGATCTATAGTTTTCCATGAGATATGGCTTTTCAGATAGTGACTGTAAAAAATTGAATTTGTTCCAAAGGTGGTTTTTGCATAGGAAGGTGACACTGCCCTTGCAGAGGGCTTATCGGTATCCCCCTCTCATCCTGGGAGAGTCTGAGTGTCCCAGGAAGGACTCTGGGCATCTTAAGCTCCTTTTGAAAGTCAGCAGGAACTGAGTGAGGGTGTACAGCCCCTCAAGGAGCCAGGATCCTAGCGCTCATGATATAATGCTGTATTGTGTCATTCTGATTTTCCCACATACTATTCTAGCATGAAAAAACCCTTTCACAGGCTGGGATCGATCCATTTTAGATAATACATGCATCTCCCTGAGCACCAAAGACCTCCAAATATACTTTTTCCTTCTATCCTGCTCAGAGAATCCTTGCCAAAGCAATTCTCTCTACGCATCTTGGCAGAGTTATTTTCACTAAATAATATATCCTGCACAATTTCCTTGGTGAAATGTAATCAAATGGCAAAATAGTCCCAAGGCCTAAAAGAAAATGCTAAAAAACCATAAGAACTACTAAAAGTTAGCACTGTCCAGGGTGTGGAGTTTTGTAAGAAGAAACAATAAATAAGGAATACAGAGATAAACAGAGGTGGAAATTGGTGTCTTTAATGATTATGTTAGTTTTATTTCTAACCAGAAACATAAATCCTGATGCATTCTGTGCATATCCATATTCATATCCAGAATAAATTTATTTGTGCTTAAAGAATATGTCCCTATACATAAGAATGAGGAAGTTGAGTCAGCACACTTAAGACTCAGTTTTGGCTTAAGTTCAGCCATATTTTAAAATAACAGTTTGTGATCACTTCTAGTAGAAGCAACAGCAGCAAGAAATTCAAGAACCATGTTTGGTTTTGATTAAGTTTGACTGCTTGCTAAAACATTTCCTTTATGTCAGCTACAAAATCAGTTCTAACACTGGATTGGGATCAATTGAGATCAGTTCTAACCCTGGACAGGTTGCCATTGGGCTATCTTGAGATAATACCCTACAGATCAAAGTGTATTTATGTTCCCTGCAAAAGAGTAGAACATGTATGTAAACGCATCTAGATCATGCCAATGCATGTGTCAACATGAATCTAAACTGACAAAAACCCTTTTTATTTATTGTCCTACGCTTAGGGTCCAAGTGCCCAAATATCTAAGCCAAGCTTGAGAAAGAGGCAGCATTTTTTCATGGTCCAGAAAGAGACAAACTCCTTCATCAAAAGAAAATGACTCTGATCTTTCAGCTGCCTTAAGAGAAGGTTGCAACACATTTGTTGCAGACATCATGCACGTGATGAATGGGGGGATAGTGTAATAAGCTGTCAGGATGCATGGATATAATCCCAGTATTTTCCTCGGACTTTTATGAACTATTTAGAGGCCAAGAGGGCATCACACTCTGAAGTGAGCTAGGTCCATCAGCTCTTGAAAAAACTCTAAAGACCTCGATTACCCCTCAGCCCCCTAAAGATAAAAGATAAATTACAAAATGGAGGTGGAACAGAAAGAAGAAAGATGACTGAAGGCCAATTCAAGGATAAAAGTAGTGGTGGAAAGGCTTAGGGCAAAGAAGAAAAAGAAATGTCAGTGGAAAAAATGCTGAAGGAAGAGGGTTGGAGAGAACAGAGGCATAGACTGAGGAGGGCAATGTGTGATAGCATTGAAATACATGCAAAAGGACAAAGCTCTGAAGCAAACAGCCTGGAATCCTGGCAGAAACTACCTGGAATCAAGTAAGAAGGAAGAAGATTCCCAAAAATGCAATTTGATCATGTCACAGAATTAATTACCTGGATCAAATTCTCTTCTTATTTACTCTCCAGGAAACAATCACTGGCAATAATTGAAAAAAGGTGAACATTATCCTAATTCGGTCATTTGTCTTTTTAAACAGTTCTAGGCAATCTTTCAGGACTAAGGATTTACCAAAGAGTTTATCTGAAAGCATTTCTTTCAGATCTTTAGTGTTTGCTACATGACGTATAGGTGCCTGGAATCTGGATACTTAGAAGCAAATTACTTTCTCACTGAGGGCCAAGGGGTGTTCTTGCAAACTGAGCTGGAAAAATTTTGGAAAATACTGCTCCACCCTTTCAATACCGCTCATTTTGGTGGCTGGTCACAAGCGATGTTCCCCAGGGCTCAGTTTTGGGGCCAG
>VZTV01028947.1:11373-22940 GCA_013400875.1 Anhinga rufa
AAAAAAGTGTAGACATGGTAGTGTTGAGTTGATGGTTGGACTAGATGATCCTAGAGGTCTTTTCCAACCTTAATGATTCTGTGATTATATGAAAAATTAAAAGTCACCACCAACAAGCTGCCAAAGGAGCAATTAAGCTATGTGGTTTTGCATTGCATTGATATGGATTAGGTATGCTTTTATGGATGGGTACTGTGTCTCAGCTGACCAGAGTGGCAATTTCCAGCTCATAGCTAGTAAGCACAAGTTGGGAGTAGTAGCTTTTAACTTCTTTTGACCCACAAAAACATACCAATTTATATTTTTCCTTGCTTCAGTTTTAATATCATGCATTGTTTTCCACCAAGTGCTGCTCATTCAAGGCCTAGTGAGCGTCAGTGCTGCCCAACTAGAATCCCAAAGGGATCACAACCCTGGATGTGATGGCCACAAAGTATGGGACAAAAAGAGTGTTTTAAAAAACATTGGCTTACAGGATAATTCAGGTTGGAACAGACTTCAGGAGGTCATCTAGTCAACCTTTGACTTTGACTCAGTTTTGCCTGCTTGCAGAAGCACCCACCTTTCTTTTAAGCAGAGCTGTAGGAACAGGCTTTTGTTAGTGTACGTGTCTTGAACAGATGTGACAGATTTTGTTGTTCATTCTTTTCAATTTTTCTCTAATTTCACACCTTCAAGAAAAGACTGCTTAAATATTATGAATGTATTATAATCTTCTCACTGTATGCTAGTCTGTAAGCTTGATAAACCACAGATAAAAAAAACACAGATAAATAAACTGCAGGTATTTTCTATCAGTTGCTGTTTTGATACATGCATTGCATGGGAAAGATTTTGAGTTTGTGGAAAAAAATCACATAAAGATTCAGCCCAGTCATGACATTCATGACAACATTCACATTACAGAGCCTGTGAGTCCTTTCCTGAGCACTTTGAACAGTATGTGCAATAAAATTTTTTAAACTCCATTTGAACAAAAAAGAAAGTATGTTTGCATCTCGTGTGACTCATTAACTCAACAGAACCATCATATATCAATCAAGCTACATATAAAGAGGAATATAATATCACAATAAATCTGTAGTCCTGTTTCTAATTAACATGGCTTAACCAGACACAATGAGTAGTCTCACTGTGTAAGCTCACTCCTGTGACTGTCATATAAAAAATAATCTGAAAAGGTTAAAAGGATCTTAGTCCAAAAACCTTGTTATTTTTTCATCATCACAGCTCAATTTCATTTCAACTTGCAGTTTTTGAAGGGAGCAGTTGAAAGCAGTATTTGAAGACTGAGAGCTAGTATCATCATTACCCATATGCAAAACAGACATAATATTTACTTCCCACAAAGAGACATTGTGATGCTTTCATTATAGTTAGTAAAATGTTTTGTAAATCCACAAATGGAAAACACCATCAAAAGTCAAACAATCCTTATTCATAAGAAAGTTTTTTCTTTTCAGTCCACTTCTAGACTGCTATTTACATGTTTTGCTCTTTCTTAATCCTACAGAGTCTTCTGCTGTTTGGCCTTTAGTTTGTACTTTAATCTTTATCCTTGAAAGCAGATTACACTGGGTTCTGGCATAATGCTTTGCACATTTGCCCTACTGAATATCAAAGAGCCCAACCATTTTATGAAGTCATTAGGAACCAAAATTTCAATTTCATAAATGCTAGTATCATTCACATTACAAAATAGGTTTTTGCAATCTTAGCTGCACATTCCTTAACTAACAATCAACCACTGAAGAGTAACACTGCTTGACCTTAGTCTACCAAATTTCTTGTATAGTTATTCCAATTTTTTAAGAATATCTCTTTTGTTTATCCAACAACAAAGTACAGAAACTTAAGACAGGCAAGGTATAAATAAATAGTACTGTTACCCATACCTGTACTGTACCAGCACTTTGTCAAGATAAGCCATCCCGAATCTTCTGTCCTGAGGCATTAAAGCAAAGGTCACAATAACTTGTGCTCATGAAAGATCCTGTGGCTTTTCCCACAAGCTTCAGGTGACAACTGCGGAACCTTGGACAAAATCCAACCCAGGAAATTGCCTTCTAACTACATCAAATAATTTCTACAGATTCAACTGAGTAATGTATTTTTCCCCACTCTCCATCTTAAGCTCCTGTTGCTGGGCAGCCTTCAGTAACATGAACATTTTACCCAAGAGTTGTTTTGAATTCCAAACACTCCTAAATAGTTAAATTTCACAAAGTAGTTTAGCAACTGGGTTCAAAGGAGCCGTAAAAGCTCAATCTTTTCTATTTGCCATCTTATGTTGAAGAAATTACTTGTGCTAACACATTATTTTTCTAAACTCTGTATCTAACTTCACAATTGCCAATTTCTTATTCCTTTTTATTTATTTTTCTACAAATGATGAAAAATAATTTCTTCTTTAAGCTATCTTGTTACAGTCTGATTGTGCATTCGTAGCATGGGGAAAGAAAAGACCTGTTTCTTTGTTTTTAACACACAAGATCTGATAGACAATATGTTTAGTTGATTACTGTAGACCTGAATTATTTATAGAAGGACAATGGTCAAAGGCTAGATACTTTCAGCTGCTTGAAAATGCAGGTAGAGCCCCTGAATTAGCTTGTAACACCATTAAGAGCCTGAAATTTATGGGAAACATTAGGACCAAGGTTCTGTGGATATTATGGCTGAAGGTTTTCGAAAAACTTAACTCAGCAAAGCCACCAGAAGGCACCATTCAGGTCTGCTGTCCCACGGCAATTTCATAGTTGAACATTGTCTGCCTCTCTCCTTCAGCAGCCCCTGGGCAGTGACCTCTTCTGAGGAGGCCCCTCATCTCAGCCAGCTATGTTCCAGTAGCTTGAACAGGGTGAGGCTTATTGTCAATGGCCGTCTTTCTCAGTGCACAAGGACTGTGCACTAAATCACTTTTAATACATTTGTTTTGCAGACACATGCCTAGACCTGTTGGAAACCTTATACGATTCCGTAAATGTTGAATGACTTCATACTAGAAGATACAAGTTTTAAAGCTACACCTTTTTAAAAAAACATCCTGTTTCCACTTTTCACTTGTGAGTTTTCCTCTGTCTTATAATACTTAATACTGGATGAAAAAGATCTTTACAATCTGTGAAGAAAATATAATCTCCTATGAAGACAAAGCCATTAAGGTTCTTTTGGTGTGCATAGGCTTATTTCCTTCTAACTGCATACCTTTTTGTCCACAGTTAGTTTTAGATAATAATATTATTCTCTGTGAAGTATTTCAAATGATATATTGAGTACTTACTCTATCGAACAGCTGCCATAAAATAGTCTTAAAATGGAAGATTAAGATCCCAAAGGTCAGTCAGTGACAGTATTATAATTGCATATACAGTCTTAATGCAGCCATGGGCATATGCAGTTTTGAATACCATTTTCATGTACTATTTGCTCAATATAGCATCTCCTTATGATCTTAAAAGTACATGTGAAATTCAGAATGAAATAAAGACCAGGTAATATTTTCACAGATAAACTACAGAAAAGAGAATAAAGCTTGCCCATGCATTTTGTAATTTACGAAATACCTGGAATTTCAACTTTTAATATGTGCAGGTGGTTTTGGGGGGTGAGGGAGAACTGGAGGGGTACTTTTTTGTTTAAATGGGATAATTATTATATTTTAGAGGAGTGATAATCTATAAGGAAGATCCCATTTACTAGGAAGCATTAGCCCCTAAATACAATCCTAATATGATGCACAGTAAGTTGAATACTAAACAGTCCTCTGAGGTTATCAGGATGTGTAGTATACTAGGTGAAAATGCATGTTCCTTCATTAATCTTTAAGTTTGGGTTTTTTTCTTTGCAACTTTAATGCTCTTCTAACACTTTGGTGTTGTTTTTTTTTAATGTAATATATTATATACATGTTCATGAACATGAAGAGAACAAACTAGCAATATTTTCACAAAAATATATTGTTTCATAGACTGTGGAATAATTTAACAAGTATGCATACATACCAGGAACAATTACCTAGTTCTGCAATATATTTCATCTATTATAGTGCATTTCTCTTTCTAAACAGCTACTGTAAAGACTTCTCCCAACCGATTCTCATAAAATACAATAGTGTTGCCTTGGTGACCATTACAAAGAGTTATATTTCTGATTTAAACTGTTTCAAGCTGAATAAAATAAGGCAAATTCTACTCTTATTTATACTTTAATGTAAAATTTTCCTAATAAATTATTATTTAGTGGAATTCTACAAAGCTTTTGTAATGAAATGCAGGACAAGAGGAGAGCCCTCAGTCATGTGGAATTTACAGAAAGGTTTTCTCTAATGTGCCCATTTCTTAGAATGCTGTTCATCTCACAGTCTTTACAATTTTAAGTATGTATATATCATAAACTACAGTGGTATTCATAACTTAACCCAAGAATATAGATTTTTTTTCCCCTTTTTCTTTTGTTACCAGTTTTTTCAGCTTTTTCCTTCAGCAAGATATTTAAAACTTCAACTTTTCTGCTCTCAGAACTTATTCTTGAGTCTCCTCAGTAAAGTTATAGGGCTAATTTATTTACAGCAAACACATAAAAATTCCACGAGAACCTGCAGAAATATTTCTCTCTCCTTTTATACAGTATCTCATTGTTACAGTACTTGATTTCTCTACAGTTTTAACAAAATACATGTTCTACACTTCTTAATAAATCATGAGAGAATACCTATTAGATAAGAAGCAAGAAAAGGTGTAAAAATTTAAAAATGCTGATATGGCTTTCTTAAGCAAAAAAAAGAATCCCTTCTATCCATTCAACAATCTTAGAGCCCATATTATGCATAGTCCAACTCAACAGATGTTTTGCTCATCAAAAACTTGAAAGCTGCATGGTTTTCCACCAGAAGGGCATGTTATAAAGAATAAGGTAACATGCAAATTTCATTTCAGCAGTTTTGTTAGGCTATGCTGAAGAAAGTTATAACCAATACATCATAGTTTTTCCTTAAGTCTGATATTTCTCATGCCCTCAAAAACTATTATGTCTGGGCTTTTGCATAAAAAGGATGGAAAAAAAGGAGAGGAAAGTAGGCAGGCACACTAAAAGCACTTTTGGGAAATTTTTGTGTCTCACCTGGGAATTGACTTTTAGTTTTCCAGTTTTAATGTTAAAATCTAGGGATGAAATTCTGTTCTATTTCCCTCTAGTGACCACTTTCATTGAAATAGGAATTCATTCAGATTTACTGTGAAGTAGCAGAACAGGAGATGACCCCTTAAGGCAGCCACTCATTCCTCTTGTAGCCAAATATGTAATTCCTGAATTTGATTTCCAGTGAACATGAGGCACAAGATGTGCTTTAGGTAGAAAGAACAGGGACAAAGATTAAACGCAGAGGAGGGCTGTATTCAAGTGTTCTACAATGGAATTTCCAAAGATGTTTTCAGTTTTAGTATCTGCTGCTCTGTGAACATGCTTTTTGAGATCAACATCTGTGAATGCAAGTGAGACTTAAAATTTTCATCCTGTTAGGATGGGTTTTAAACAAAATTAACCAATTGCTTCCACAGAAAAAGGTGAATGCCTATTTGAAAGCCACTTCTGTCTGTCTGAGGTGATACTTTTGCAGGCATTGACAATTTTGTTCCAGCTGTATGACCTTTGAGAATGTTCCCTTATTTTTCATTCTTTGGTGTTGGGAGTTTATATCTCAGAGTAGAAGAATAAAAAAACAATTCTAAGCAAAACATTGCCAGAATTTTCTGCCTGTCCCTTTTGCTTCCTATTATAGACCTAAATTTTATTTAAAAAACCACAAACACACAAACGAATGAAAAAACCAACCCAGGCTTTTACAAGAAAACAAAGGTATTCTTTTTCTTTTAACAGCAAGAAGATACATATAGTAATTGCCATATGGAATAAAGTAATACAAATTGTTGTGTGTTCAGACCCACTATCATTACTAAAGCTAATCTCTGGATTCAGAGGGAAATATCTTTGAGATCAGCTCACTGAATTTAAAGAAAGAATATTCCTCTATACTTCTTCGCCTAATCTCATGATGTGTTATATATGCAATGTACAAACTCACCAGCACTGAGTGTGAAGAAGTTTTTCAAAGTCCTGTTAAGTGCTATTTCCTAGTTCATTCTTTTCTGATAAAACAATGATTCCCAAGACTTCCAGCCAACAGGTCACTCTCAGCCCTAACAATTTCTCCCTAGGCATCAGGCCCTCTTCTCAAGAAAATTTATTTGAAACAGTATAGAGGTAATATAGAACTAAACTTATCTTCGCACAGCTTAGTAAACCTTTCCTGATCACATTTGAGATCCAGAAGACATTGGATTGATTTTTGTAGGTATAATGCCTCCAAATCACTGTGGCTGGATAATCTCTCTTAGCTAAACAAGTTAACTCAGAACTAAAGTATCAGTAATTCAGTTACGTAGGTTCTTCTTGGTTTGGTTTGGTTTTGTACTAACCAGGAAACAGTAACTCCAGGTTGAACATAGAATTTTTTGCCCTTCCAACCCTCACTGCGTTCAGTTTGCCTACAGCCTGAATACATCTTCAGCTACTAGTGAAGAAAAAAGTGATGTATGCACATGCATCTTTCCCTGTCTTTTGTCAGGTGCTGTGTTGAAAAGAGAATTGTAAGAAGTACTTAACAGAAGACCCTTTTATAGTGAGCTCATTATCTTTTGAAATGTCTTTATTTCAGTGCAACTTCATTTCCATTCACTTGATTTGTATTTCGTGTCATAGTCTAAGGAATTTCTATACTATTTCCATTTCATAAATCCATCATATGAAATAAGTTTAAGGAGAAGACAATAATATTATATTTTTTTTCTCCATTCATCTTTAGAAAGAACATTTTGTTTGAACTTCTACTTTAGTGATGAAAAAATTGACTGCAGATGTGCAGAAGAACCTAGTTATTACAGTCTGAATTAATCATATAAAAGGGAAATCCTCATTGCCTTTTAATGTAGTATCCACAAGATCTGATAAATTATTCTCTTTGTTCTGGGTTTTGTCTTTACTCTCATAATCTTGGGTTGGTTGTTTTTTTTTCTCTGAAATACTACTATTTATGGTCTACGGACTATCCTGGATTTAACATTTAAAGTAATAATTACATGGGTCAGAAGAGATGTCACAAATGTTTAGTGAGTTCTTAGATCCAAATTAAAACTTAGCTTCAGATTTTAAGAAAAGACTTGCATATTTTTTCCTCATTTTCAAGGGGAAAATATATGTCATTCTATGAGAAATCATATTGGAGTTATACCAACAGATAATTTGACTCAGAAGGTATCAGGGTTTGAATGATGCAATACTGTCCAATTTAATTATTTAGCAGACATAAGTCTATATATCTTGTCCAGCTCTCACCGAAAAGTAAAACAAAGGACATGTTTCTCTGTGTATCAAGGGTATACTGATAGTCTTCTGAATCCCAGGAGGTGGAAGATTAAAGACCTGCTAAAATGATGAAGGTAAAAGGATGCTGTCATGTTTTGGGTCTGGTCTGAGGCATTTTCTGGGCAACCAGCAAAAACATGAAGAGAACAGGACAGGTTTGTGGTGGAACTCTTTCATCATCCAGACAACCACTGGAAAAGGAAGGTAGCAAGAACATATGGGCAGCAAAGTCTTAAAATGTCCTAGTGACATTTTTGTTTCTATAAAGGGTGAAGAAAGCAAGTAAAGGAAAAGGTCTTCTGGCTGTCTTTCTGGCCAGCCTGGGAGAACTAGTTGAGAATGTATAGATGCAAAGTAACCTGTCTGAGAGTAACCATGAAATAGATGACAGAACTAACCGTCCTCAGATGATTGGAAAGAACACAAATATCACAATCATGGAGCTTACGATAGCAGAGTGCAATAAACACTAGGAGATGGAAGTGCTAGATTTTTACATGATGTCAGTAAAAAGGGGAAAAGGGGAGAGCTCGTAGTGCTGTTAAAAACAAAAAAACCCAAACAACCAAAAACAAACCACAAAAAAAAGGACAACTTATAGGCACAAAATATCCTGAACTGGAGTATCAACAGTCTAGGGATAAAATCAGAACGGCAAAACCTAACTTGTGAGAAAATAAATGTAGGAAAAAATACCCCATATTTATGTTATTAGTAGTAGAAGATTAAGAAAAGTGTTGGTCTATTCCTCAATAGAAATCTTGAGAAGGCCACAGTGTTAATGACATCTTTGCTTCTGTCTTCACTAAAAATGTCAACTGTGATCTTATAGCTAACAAAATAGCAACAGAGAGATGACTAATAAAACCAAAACAGTGACAAACAGATTGGAAAATAAGTAAATGGGAAGTTGTAAGGTAAGATAGGCTCACTGAAAATTCTCTGTGGATATTTTCCTTCAGCCAGCTCTTTATTCCGGGGATAATAAATGATTACCTTTTGAAAATTTGTCAGAAATAAGTAAGGCTCCACAACACTGGGAAAAGGCCACTCCTACATCTATTTTTTGAAAAAGAANNAAAAAAAAAAGAAAAGAAAAGAGAGGAGAGACAGGAGAGAGGAGGGCAAACCACTTAGCTTAATTTCAGTTCCGGGAAAAATCCTGGAACAAACTGTCAAAAAAATCATTACCAAACACCTAAAAGACAACAAAGACGTAGGTGACTGCCAACACAGACCTTTCAATATCAAATCATACTAAATTAATCCAATTCTTTGTATGGGAAAATAATCAGAATTGTTAAGATGTAACAGTGGAAAATAAGTAGACAAAAATAACCATAAGTCAAAACTGTAATTTCACTGAGCTGAGTATCCTTTCTCTGACAGAAGCCACTAGCAGGTGTCAGGGAAGAACATGAAAAAATATGGTAAGTATATACTTAAATTTCCTGTGGTAAGCTGTCCTGGTTTCAATAAATATACAACTTACAGACTTTTGGAGCTGGAAGTTGTATCAACAACTATGTTGGGCTAATCCATTCAAAATGAAAGGATATTTTAAATAAAATTCTGCAGAATCTGCTATTATACTATATTTTCATAAATAACTTGCATGACATTGTAGATAGAAAATACTTATTAAATTTGGAGATCATACCAATATAGGAGAAGTTTCAAGTGCTGAAAGGCCCAGGACTAAAATTCTAAATAAACTTGACAGGTTAGAAAATTCTCCTGCAAAACCAGAAATCATACTGGGGGGAAAAAATTTAAAGTTATAGACTTAGATTACACTATACAAATAGAGGATGGGGAATGACAGATCTGCACGGCTGTAAAAGGTCTGAGGATTAAAGCAGATCAGATCTGAGTGCATGCCAATAATGTTGCCAACAGCAAACGTGCTGCCTAAATGAAAGGTTGTCTGCAAGAGCTGATGCAGCATCCTCTGGAGCATGTTTTCAGTTAGAAGCACTGCTCCTCAAGAATAGTCTAGGCAATCTGGAAAAAGTTAAGACACCAGTAAGAATGATAGAATTCAAGAGAACATTGTTCAAGAAAGGTTGAAGGGGTCATTTAATCTAAAGGAGAGAAATTTGGATGGAGATTTAACAGTTTTCAGATGTACAAAGGGTAGCAGTAAGGAAAAGACTAAGCAATTCTCCATGACCATTAGGGACAAAGCAAGTTTCACACTTAAATGCCAAGGAAAATTTAAAGCCAGGCACTAGAAAAACTTTTGAACAACCAGAATTTGTCCACAAAAACAGCTCAGTCTCCATCACTGAGGATTATCAAGGAAAAAGTTAGGGAAACAACCATCAAAAAAGGCTTAGGTGAAAATGATACTGCTTCAAGGTAAGGGGGGTGGCATCTTGAGTCTCTTCCTGCTTTGTTTTCTGTGAACTTATAAGTTCATTTTCTCTGTATTTATGGATAAAGGCAAATAACTACTAGAACAAATTTCTAATGGAAGTAGTAGATGATTCTGTGGCTTTATGCAGAAATAAAGCATAATAATAATAAATAAATCAATAAAACTGACTCTGACTTTATGGTTTTTCTTCTGAAGGAGCTTAGACTATACAGCTCTAATAGTTTCTTCTGGCCTTAGCATTCGGGAAACTCCCAATAGATTAACTCAAATATTCACTCAGTGCACTATCAAAGATACTACTGATTTTTTTCTTTTACAATATTGTACAGGGAGCTGCTTAAACAAGTCCAGCGGAGAGCCACAAAGATGATCAAGGGACTGGAGCATCTCCCTTATGAGGAAAGGCTGAGAGACCTGGGTTTGTTCAGCCTGGGGAAGAGAAGACTGAGGGGGGATCTCATCGATACTTATAAATATCTGAAGGGTGTGTGTCTGGAAGATGGAACTGGAGTCTTCTCAGTGGTGCCCAATGACAGGACAAGGGGCAACGGGCACAAGTTGGAACACAGGAAGTTCCACCTGAATATGAGGAAAAACTTCTTTCCTGTGAGGGTGCCAGAGCAGTGGCACAGGCTGCCCAGAGAGGCAGTGGAGTCTCCTTCCCTGGAGACATTCAAACCCAGCTGGACGCGGTCCTGTGCCCCCTGCTCTAGGTGTGCCTGCTCACGCAGGGGGGTTGGACAAGATGATCTCTGGAGGTCCCTTCCAACCCCTACCGTTCTGTGATTCTGTACTACAATGCTATACATGAAGGCTCTGAAAGGACAAGAAACCATGGACTCAAACTGAAATACCAGAAGTTCCATTCAAACTTCAGAAGAAAACTCTTTTAACTCTGATAGTGGTCAAATACTGCAACACATTGCCCAGAGATGTTATGGACCCTTCATCCTTGGAGATATTCAAAACCCTGAGCAACCTGCTGTAGTTGACCCTTCTTTGAGAAGGGGTTTGGACTGCAGTCTACAGAGGCCCCTTCTAACTTTGAGGTCCTGTGACTCTGTGAGATCCTGTGAAACCTACATTGCAAGTACATTAAATGCATCTGTTACAGATCAATCAAGTGAAAACTCTGAAGCATTCAAGAAGGAAAGCAAAAAAAATGTGAAGAGAATTTTCTCTCCTGTTGTAGTCCACATGGATTTTTTTTTTCTGCTGCATCCTAATTATTTTTGTTCCAGCTGAATGGTTTTTCTAATGAAAATTAGGCTGTTTTCTGCTGTCAAGAGTGTGGGAAATGGATCTGGTGAGAGCTAAGTTACAGGCTTTGTGAGATGCCACCCTATATGTATGTGATAAGCAGTGATGAAAAAAGTTTAAGAAGGCTTGGTAAAAAGGGAAACATGGTGCGATGCTCCACGTGAATTGGAAGTTATATAGACCAATTTAGCCCAATAACCTGGTTTCAGCTGGGATAAAGTTAGTTTTCCTCCTAGTAGCTGGTATGGTGCTGTGTTTGGATTTAGTATGAGAATAATGTTGATAACACACTGATGTTTTAGTTGTTGCTAAGTAATGCTTATACTAAATCAAGGACTTTTCAGCTTCCCATGCTCTGCTGGGTGCACAAGAAGCTGGGCTGGGGCACAGCCAGGACAGCTGACCCAAACTGGCCAAAGGGATATTCCATACCATATGATGTCATGCTCAGTATATAAACTGGGGAGAGTTGACCAGAGGGTAGCAATCACTGTTCAGGGATGGG
>VZTV01028960.1:0-11790 GCA_013400875.1 Anhinga rufa
TTTGGATTGTAGTATAACAAATTGAAAGGGCTCGTTTTGCCAACTGTGAAAAAAAATGGGGGAGAGGAATATGAGTCAGTGAACAAGTGTGACTTTTCTTCTTCTACACTGGAGAGGCTTGATTTTCAGCTCTTGCAAATATGCCCTCCCCTGAAAATGCCAACCTGTTTTCACATGTGAACAGTTCCAACATGCACACATGGACACATGATATTTTATGCAAGGACACAACTTCTCTAACATATTTGCACTGTGCAAGTTATAACAGAAGTGAATGTCCATTTTTGTGCCTGAACATGAGCAGAGACTACTTACACTTGTTGTTAAAAATTTTGTCAGGACTCCATCCTGATGCCCTTTATGTGAAAGCATTCGGGTCTGCCTGACCATTTATTTGAGCTTGTAATGAAATTTGGGTTTATATCATAGAATTGCATCTTTGTGATTTTTATGAAACTCACAAAATTCTTTGAAATCTGTCGTAGTTGTCGTACTTCAATGATTGTATTGTACCAAGCAGGTCTTAAGATTGTAAACCACTGCTGACATCTTCAGACATTTTAGCTTTGATTTTCCCTATTTTTGATTATTTAAAAACCTTAAATACTGTGTATTTTGGCCTCACACCTGAAATCCCACATAGGGAGAACAGGCGAAGAGACTTATCTATTAAACTAGAGAATTTGTATGGCGTTGTTTACATGGAGAAGGTAGATGAAGGTGTGAAGGTGGAATTGGCAAGATTCTTCCACGAGGAGACATCCTGCAGGAGCCTTTCCTTTGTCCTGTCTTTCAAAGTCCCTACTACTACAGGATGGCTGAACAATCTGAAAGTGAAAAAGAAAATGGAGAGAACGGAAATAGGCAGTAAGAAATCCTGCAGGATTATTATTAGGATAACAAGGATTTCTTTTAACTTAAGAAAATGTGTATAATTCTGTGTTCTACAGAAACTAAAATAACAAAACTTTCAAAACATGTATTGATAAAAATTATTTTGGTTGCTTAAAGAGAGGCTCTAGAAAGAAAACATTTAATCTTTTAGATCTGGAGTTAACTACGAGTGAGTGTTTCTTAGGCTAATAGTTTAATAATAGAAATTAAAGAAAATAGCTAAGGGGAAGAATGTACTAAATTCCTCCCAATAAGTATGTATAAGTTCCCATCTGACCCTGAGGTGTGTACCTATACCACAGGGGAAGAGCAGTACTCCTAAGGTTTGTACTGCTGTGCTAGCTATTGATGAGAGCAGAGCTTTTGTGATGACTCCAATGAAAGTTTTTCAAGTTTGCTGTTTAAGTTTGAGACATATAATGGTTTATCTCCATCAGTCCTGTGAGAACTCTAATTTGGTTTGTTACTGTCTGCTTTTTCCTTCGCTGTGTGTAAAATGTGTCTACAGTAAGGTTCCCAATCATTTAGTCAATGGAGAGGGAGGATGGAAGTCCTATGGAAAACACATATGACTGAGAGGAGACTTATAACTGCTCCATCAACTTCTGTAAATCAGTTTCAGTGTTGATCTGTGTAGCCTTGCACTGCCCCCTTAGTTCCTTTCAGCTGCTATACACGTTGAAGAGTCAGTGATTTTACCAAACTCAGTTCCAGTCTTTATGTGTCCGTTTCTGCATCAAGGAAATACGCACGCTGATACCTTCCTCCTGGGTTTCAGATTTCATTTTTTTTGAATTTTTGAATAGGTGGTTCCAAACATAAAAAGACTATTATTGTCCATCCTACTTTTTGCCTTTCCTGCCTTCTCCTACTATTTTCCAGCTTCTCTGCCAGTATTGTTCTTCCTCCAGCAAGTTGGAGCAAATGAGTGCTCACTTTTGGGGGATTTTAGCAGTGCCATTTCAGATAATGAGAGAGGAGAGATTTTTACATCAGTCCTTCTCCTAATATCCAGCACAGCATTTTCCATAAGATTTCTTTTCACACCAGTATTAGCTCCTGACCATGAGCCCCTTGCTTCAGCAGCAGTCCAGCCTGCTGCCACCTACACTTGAAAGTTTCTTAGCTTATTAGAGCAGTTTAAAGAACCGAGCAGAGTGAAAGTTTCCTATGTACCGACTCCAGGAATGATGATGCATAGCTCATGTTTCTTCTGTGCAATTTCTCCACAGATTGCAAGACAACAGCAGCAGCTCCTGCAGCAGCAACACAAAATTAACCTTCTTCAGCAACAGATCCAGGTCAGAGACTGCGTCTCCACCCATGCCCCTGTTATCTCTCTTCTCTCCTTTTTGTTTTCCCGTGCTTTCCCTCAGCCATTACTGTCATAGTTTCTTTAAGAATCTCTGCAGATGGCTTACATCTTACTTGAGGAAACATATAAGGATGTCACCTGTCATTAAGCAAAAATGGTCAGTTTCTGGAGGGCCTTGTATGATTAACACTGCTCTTATAGGATCAGGAAGCAGATATGAGAGGGGCTGGTCATATGGGCAAGGGTTTGTGGGACCAAGTCCTCTTTCAGCCATAGACAGGAGTGACAAAAACGTTGCCAGGAGTTGAATTGCAATGGATCTCCTACAACTCTTGTTTTTGAGGTTTTGCAGAAACAGTTCTCTTCAGTGATAGGTAATCAAGGGTCCCTACTTCCCTCTGCCCCAGGTGTTGAAGGTCCGGAAATTTTCAGCAGTTTGGGTGAAGTATTGTCTGAATGAGAAACTGGTCAAAAGGTTGGTTAGATTCAGGAGAGCAACTGTGTAGGTCCTGGATGTCAACAGGTTTATTCCTAGTAGTAGAAAAAAGTTGTTAACCCAGCATAACCAGTAAATTTCATTTAACCCCTTTTTTCCTTAAAGTATTCAGAAGTTTATTTTCATGCCATTGACTGTATTTCATTACTTTTCTTCTATGTGCATATATATATGCCCCTGTTTGGGGCATAATGCAAATCAGTTTGCCCATGAAGGTTTTCACAGAATAACAAACGAGGGGGTTGATATATTACAGATATCTAGGGTCATGGTAAAATCTCTGTCTTTTTAAGTATGCAGTTATGTATAGGGCATTGCAAGTCGCTGTGGAAGTATGTTCTGTTTGTTCAGTAACAACGGGATTTTCCTTCCAAAGTTTCTCGTTAATATTTCAGAATTGGATCCCTAAAATTATGGGCCATATCTGTAAGTAGCCTAAGAAAACTTAATTCCAGCAAGATCAGAGGAGTTGTATGGCTTCACATGAGAAGAAAAACTGGCTCTATCATTTCAGAGGATATTCTGTCAGTATCAGGACTTGTGTAACTATGAAAAACTTCTGGGGAAGGTCCACCCCTCTGTTATAAGGCAATTTATATACAAGATGTGCTTTGCTGAAAATAGTTTTGAGATTGGTAATGCCTGGGTTGGCCTTGACCTCTGTATTTTTTTTTCTTCTTTAAATTTGTTTGTGGGAGGGATTTTTCTTTATTGCTGTGTCTTTAATAAGACTTAAAAAGAAAAACAATAGTAGAACCTCTACAATAGCAAGGGAAAGTATTTACATTTTTAGCATTTAGCTATGGCAGTGAGAGAGGAAGTTGTTTTATAAGCAGTGAATAAAAATAAATTGAAGTAACATAATTTGACCCCAACCCTTTTAAGTTTTAAGGCCTTGTAGATAAGAATGAAGTATGTCATTTTTAGGGTAGTGGAGAGCACTGATTATTGATAATGAGATATAGAGCCTTTCATCTCTTGATCCCTGGTCCAAGTTTGACCTAAGTCAGTAGTAAATGAAAGTCAGCTAGCTACCATCTGATACAAGCTGCAAGCCTAAGAAATGATTGGAGGCCTGTCTCAAGGGATTTCGGATGAAATATTGACCCTGTCAAGGTCAGAATTTCACCTCCAGGGTCCACTTCACACAAAACCCATCAGATTTGGGGCACCCTCCTTTTGGATAGTCACATGATTAAGGTCAAGAATGGAACAGGCAGAGAGACAATACTGTCCTCTCATTCCCACACAGATGATCTATTTGTAGTGAAATTTTGATTATCCTGCCTGCCTCTTGATAGTTCTCCAATCTGTATGGTCGTGTAGTCTCATGAACCCTGGTTGCAGCCCAATTGCTGTGAAGTCGCTGATAGTGAAAACCATTTAAAAATAAAAAAACCCTTATTGACAGTGAATACAAAGCAAAACATTTCTTCTCAGTTACATGCTTAGTTGGTGTCAGAGAGAAGAAACAACTCCTGAAGAAGTCTGCCTTTGTATATAAATGGAGACAATGAAGTCACCCTAACGTGCCCGTGTTTAAAATGGTCTGTGAGTTTACAGTCAGGTTATGGTAGGTGGAACAAAACTGTGACATGAATGTAGCCGTGAGTTCAGCTTTTCTGACCTCGCCCTAATTAATCTAACAGGCGTCTGTCACATTGGCCCGGAGTTTTTAAATAGGATTAGATTTATTGACAGGGAAATATTCCTACAAAGTCTGGATAACCATTTGACTTATGTGCAATTGAATGATTAGACTGCAGTTATGAGCACAACCTATTTATGACAAAGGATTCGTTTTACTTGAGCCAGTTTTTTCTAAGCTTGTAAGAGTTGCCATAATTCCAGATAAATTATTACACAGAAAAAAGCTATTGAAATATTATATTGAAAACATAATACCCTAAGGTTAAAAAAAAGCACAACCTGACTGACCCCGTGATTTATGACTCCTTTCTCTAAGTGCGCTAACTTGGAAGCAGTTCTCTCTCTCCATACCCCAGCATACAATCACCAATACACACACAATGCATAAGCAGGGAGAGACTGCAACGTGTCTCTCCTCCTTAGAGGACTGCAAATGCTGAGTGTAGCTACAGCTCAGTTAAACTAGCCACCACTCCTGTGATGCTCAAGAAAGATGTGTTAGCCACTTGAGCTTAGAAAAATGTACCTGCCGCATGAGTCTCCAGTTGACATTATGTCTTTTTCAAGTCCATCTCTTCTGAACTAATTGGAAGGAGGTTTCACTAATGCTGAAGACAGCCAGATTATCTCCATATAGAGAGTTAAGTAAAGAGATAATGCTAAACTGGAGAAAAGTTGCAGACTAGATTAAATTTAAGAATCTGTATGGCATCAAAATGCTAATATATGTCTGTACAGGATTTTGTGATTTGGCAAATGGTTATAATATTTTTTTGTTCTGCTTTTCAGGATGTTCTAGACCTAATTTGTGAAGAGGTTTGAGTTTCTCTGAATAATGAACTAAACCTCCCCCCATCTTACTTCATGCCACTTTGGAATGCATACTCCCATGCACGCTGCTTTCTGTTCTATTTAATCTTTGTGTGTATGTGTATGGAAAAGGTTTTAGCTTTAACAGTTTCTGCCTGCTGAGTATTTGGGGTCTTCTTCCCTGCACACCTCAGTCTTGCTATTTTACCAGAAATAAAACTGGAATGCGTGTTCTGTACTGTTAACTCTTGTGCATCAACAGTCCCGAAGATCTCTGGTTGTGTTTCAGAACAGCTCCGTAGTAATCTGCAGCTGTAGAACAGGCTGAGGAAAGGGCATGCAGACACCAAATGTGGCTCAGCAAGTTTTTGGACTAAATCTGGTTTTGTCCTTCAAGGCCTGAAGGGAACTCTCACTGTCACCTCCCCATCTTCTCTTGTACAGCCACAATCTACTTCCTGGTGTCCTTGCTGTAGAACATGGTGAAGTCTGGGGCTCTGTAGCTGTCCCATCAGGTGGGCAGAGAGTGAAAGAAACTTGAGGGCTCGATGCTTCTTTTTCATGATGCTGAGCTAGTCCCTGGGACGGGCAATGAGCATGCGTGCTGGTGTGCCCTTCAAGGTGCCTCTGAGGCGCAAAGTTTTGTAGGGTGGTACAGTTTACATTTTTCACTTGCTCAGAGAAAAAGTCTAGCCCAGGTCAACGATTGAATAGTTTGCTTTGAAGCTCAGTGACGAATGTCACTTTAATTGAACTATATTTAAAATGAAATATGGTTGTTAAAATTCATAAAGCATTCATATTCAGTAGGGCACTGTTGATAAAATAGGTCAACCTTGCAGCCTAAATTGTGATAAAACCGATGCTGCTAATCTCACAATTTTGTAAAAAGCCTGACAATGTTTTATATTTTTCCCTCAAGCCCCAGCTCTTGGAGTCACGTGATGACAAAAATGCCAGCTTTCATTTCTTCAAAATGTAAACTTCCATCTCTCATATTTCCAGGCAAAATCTGAAACCACGAGCACTATGAGTTCCAAAATTAGAAGGCAAACAAAACGGAGGCCAAATGTTGTTTCTTAAACTGTTCTGATTTTTAGTCAAAATTTTCTTCGGAGAGCCCAGCTCAAGATCTTGGAACACTTCAGGTTGCCAATAATGTAAAACTAAGATCTCAAAGCAGCAAGAAGCAACAGCACTGCTTTACGATATCTCTTAACATTTGGGCCACAGTTTTGTTTGACTTTTTAGTTTAATACTGCCAGTACTTTGTTACTGATTTGTATTCATTTCTGGGTGATGTACTTAGCCCAAGAACTGAGTGCTGTTGGAAACTTGAGAGCAATTCCTGACAGACAGCAACCATTTCATGACTGTGTGTTTTAATAGAGGGTTGGGTTTTTTCCTTCAGAGCTAGAGACTTGTCAGCAGATGTTTTAATGGTATTTCTGTTAGAAAGTTTGGTCTTCTGAAGAAAGAGAGGATCCTGACTAAATTCTGATGCAAAGCTCCAGCCTGCTCTGCCTGCCAGGTGGGATGTGACTTCTGCCTGGTGCCTAGCCAGATGGTGCAGGAAGCTCCAGAGCCTGGTGGCACCTGGCAGGCATGCCAGGAGGCCCTGCTCCCAGGCAAAAAGTTTGCCGTGGCCTCGATGGCCTCAAGCTTTGCAGACCAATAGCAGCTTGTCTGGCAGGGAGTGTGGGCACCATGGCCCTCCAGACTCCATGCCCCTTTGGGTTGCAGGCTTCCTGGCTTTCCTGAATCCCTCAGCTGCCCTGGGTGTCCTCCTGGCTCCAAATAAGGCTTTCCCTTGTGAGTCTGAATCCAGATTTCCATCCTCCCCACCCACTCTCAGCTGGCTGTGTCCCTTTCCCCATGAGTTGTGTTGGTAGATGGAGAGGCCTGGCTGCAATAGTATGTTCCCAGGTCAGAATATTCCCATTCTCATTAAGTTCTGAGGTTTAAGGTGTTGTTCCAATTTGGAACGTAATAAAATCTTGAACACTTGGAATTTCCTGCAGGATGGTTAGTCCCTTTTGTAGCCAGATCTATTTTTCAAAAATCTGTAGCTATATTTTTGGGGAGGAAAGAAGGATTTGGTTTCTGAGTTACACGGAAGTTCAGAAAAATATTTCTGAAGCTTAACATGCAGTTTTGAAATGACATGGTTGTTATTGTAAAAACTTTCCAAGTACCAAGAGGATCTGGACTGATTCCAGCCTTCCAAAACACTGGTAAAGAGACCTGCTTCCAGAGGGCTTTAGATACCATAATTTACCCACACAGTTATCTATGGTGATTTTTGTTGTTGCTGTTGTTTAGTACCAGTTTCTCCTTCTTGTTGTGAGAAGACTCTGACCGTTTGACTGGACATGAAGAAATGTGAAGATTTCTTCCCTGCCTCAACAAGTTTGCACTCTAAATTATACTTCCAACACAGCTTATCGTTTCATTTTCTGTCTCCTGCTGGAACGCAAACTCCATCAGGTCACTGTGAGCTAAATACTTGGAGTACTTTGTGCCTATAATGAGGAGGGTAGAGATCCTTAGCGTTGATACTTGCCCTATTGGTATCTCCTCAGTGCAGCGATAAGGACTGTGAAATTTCTTTCCTGGTCCCAGCTTCTTGCGTGCCTGTAACCCAGAGTTCTCTAGGAGGCTTTAAAGTGCTGTAGATGATGAATCCTTCACTCGAGATACAAAAGAACAACCACTACACAAGCACATGGTTACAGATTTAGTAATGTCCGTTGCTTCTGTATTACCATTTTCCTTGGGAATTCTGATTTTCTAAGAAGTCAGTGACAGCAGAGCAGTGCTTCATGGTGCTACGACCCCTTTGCAAGCCGTTGCATGGCAGAACAGTATTAGTTCTTCCGTAATTAGAGTCCTCTTTGCATATCAGAGAGAGGTGAGGACAAAAGGTTTCCTTGGTAGACAATAAAGCTGTTGAAGTGAGGGCCTGATCCAACTCCCACTGAACGTAGTGAAAAGGCTCTTATTCATATTAGTGGGAGTTTAATGAGACCTTTCTTCAGTAGGAAACTGTGAGAAAGTATCTTCCTTCTCACTCTGCAAAATGTTTTCAGAACAGGCTCTGTCCACTGAGACTGTTTTTTGTTTTGTTTTTTGCCAGTGTGGATATGACAAGCTGTGACTGCACAGTCAAACCGAACAGGCTCGTAGATTGGGGACATTTTGTCCAAATTCATCATGTGTCAGGAGCAGCTGTTTTCCTGCAACTTATAAACATGGGCATGCTGGATTCAGTGAGACAGGCCCAAGAAGGAGTCACACTGCAGCCTTTCCCATGACTTTGCAACCTCTTCCCAAACAACTGAGGTTGCCGGCAAAGAGGCTAAACAATTGTTTCTCACAAAAGCTTTGCAGCTGATGTCCTCCGAGTTATCAGAATAACTCGCCTGTCCCTTGAGCAGGAAAAAGCCCCTGGGAAATTAATTATTAAAAAAAACAACCCAAAAAACCACACACAAAACAAGAAAAAAGTCAAGGTTTGGGGGAGGAAATAGGGAAAGGGAGGAGTGAAAAGAAAAATCTAGGCTAGCAGTCAGAATGAGCTAATTGCTTGCTGGCCTCTCAAGTTCAGCAAATAACGTGTGTTTGGCTGAAGGATATGATGCACTTTAGAGTAACCTATGAGCCTTCGCTTCCTTCCATTACCATAAAAGTTAAGGTACCTAAAAATTTGCAGAGGGGTTTATCTACACTTACTTCTATGCAGAGCAACATTTTGCACCAATGTACCATGTTTTTACTTCTGAAGATTATCTGTAGAGCAAGCATTTACAGATAATTCTGTCTCGGGCTTTTCCTACACTCTCATACAATCCACATTTGCTGACTGGTGTAGCTGCACCAATGCAGACAAGGAGAATCTTCCTGGGATTTGTACCACTTGAATTTACTGAGATTGCAAGGCATGTTTTCATCAGATAAATCAGCTTTTTTGCCTATGGTGTGCTACGCGATTGCAACAGCACTTGCTGATAATGAAGCTCTCCCCAGTATTACTAGTCCAAATGTTCTAAAATTATGAGATTGTTTTGAACTTCATGACATTTTTCTTGCAATTTTAGCATCTTTTCTTAATTTCCTTTTTGTTACTCAGCTTTCAGTGTTCCCATTTTCCAGTTCTCTCACACAATCACAAGGGAGGGCCAGAAACTTTATTTTTATTAAAAAACCAAAACAGAACACTGAAATACAAAAATAATCCAGCAGCTAGGACTGTAAGAAAAATGCCAGCAGTCAAATACAGTCAACGCAGCTGGCAACATTGTACTCCAAGGCCTCGTCTTGGTCTCTCTCCCCCGCAAGCGTTCTCTCAGAGATGTCTCCTTCCAGGGCCCTGTCTTTCTGTTTCTAGACCTGATCTCCAATTTCGGCATCTCTCTGAGGCACCCCACAACTTTTACCACTTCCTTTCACTTCCAGCTCCCTGACGTTGTGGTACTGAGCAATCTTTCTTACGCAGCTGCCTACCCTTTTCTGCATCAACTCCTCCTTTCTGCCAGCCCTCCCTTTTCTTTTCACTCCTTGTCATTATTTCCATGGTCTTTTTAATGGTTTTGGTCGGCGTTTTATTGGCTATAGAGGGCGCATATGCCATTTTGTGAATGTTTGTGTTCAAAATGCATGGGGTGGTGCACCTGTGTGTATGTGAGCTGTGTATACATTTGTGTACTCCTGCAGGTATTTACACAGCAGGCAGCAGAGGTACAGGAGCAGAAAGTACCACTGTAGTTTGTATAAGTGGCTTGGGAAGATGAACATGAACTCTTCATGGCTGTGATCTTGTCCATATGGAGTGTGTGTAGCCATGAGCACTTTTGTTGTGCAGCCAAAAAAGGCTGCTACTGCTGCCTCTGCAGTAAGGTAAAGCAGGAGATAACAATAAATTTTTTACTGCTGGCTGACGGAGGTGTTTAGGATGTGTTTTCTTTATATCTTCATCCGCCCCTAATTGAAGATGCTTTAAAATTGAATGACTAGCAGTCAAAACGTGTTTGCTTCAAGCTGAGAAGAAAAATGCTGGTGTCTCTGCTTCCAAACTGATTGCGCTTTGTACACAACTGACAGCCACAGTCACTTTGAGTGACTGATAAGTGGGAAGCTTTGCCACTTATCAAGGAATGCACGCTGAAAAGAAAGGACTGGAGCCGTTCAGATGCTTTGGCATGTTCAAAATAACATCTCACATCAGTCAGACTCAGAGGCACTAGGAGACATTTCAAAATAAACTTTATATCTATCTATCTATCTAGAGGCAAAGATTCAATTTAACAGACAAATCACTGTGTGGCATCACATTGGCTCTGAAAACGAGAACATCATCATAAGGGTCACCAGTTGCAAAATGACTCAGATAGCTGCATAATTTGAGAGCGTTCGTGGTAGGGTCTCACCCCCCAGAACAAACCTAAATTTGAAAATTCTTAACTGCATATCATTCTGGTGATTCTCTAAATTGGGGTGTTTCACCCCTCTTGGCCGAGCAATATTTAGTTTATATAGCATGTGACATCCTGAAACATCCCAAAGAGAATGAAACTCCAAGCCAAATTATGACCTCATTTATTTCCTCTTTGGTATTATGGAATATGTTTGGGATTGTCTGGCATTAACTAAAATCACAGATTAGTTATTAGGGTTATTTAGGAGTTGCTGTGCTTTTCAGTGATACACAGCATGAATAGAAGAGGGAACTTGTTTTGGTACATGTTTGTTGGTGATACTATTTGGTGATACTTAACGAGATTTTGACCTGCAGGAGCTGAGGTGTGGCGGTACATTTTCTTGTACTGACTCTGTAATGACAGCAATAACAGCCAATGTAGGGTTTGGTTGGTCCACTGGAGGTGGTAAAATTTCAGCCTGCTTTAGCAAACATCATAGGAGTTAACTTGTCATAGCCAGCCCTGCAAACGCTGAGTAGAAATACAAGCACATGTCATACTTGGAGCTGAGATGGGATATGGGTCTTCACATAAAATGGGAGAACAAGGAGATACAAGCAAGTAGTGTGTCATTTTCCAAACTGGAACTTGAACAGGAGATGCATCGTGTTGACCTGTTTCCACTATTAGTACTTAAACACAAAATGTTCTCATGACTGCTGCCAGGTTTGCACCTCTTGTCTTAGCAACATTGGGAGTGTTGATGTATAAGGACCATTATCTTTTGTTATAATTCTAAGTACTGCATCTGGACATCTAATTCTTCCCACCTTGCTCTGTCTACAATGCTTTTCTAACCAAAGCAGCTGTATTTGAGAGACAGGTTATGTTTGGCATTCCAAAGTTGCTACCAGCCCCCCTACCTATATTATCAAGAGGGAGAAATTTGAGGTTCATTTAGTTTCTACAGGCAATGATTTGCTTTTCTAATTCAGCTCTTGCCATGTTAAGTGGTCACGACTTCATTTTGATGGCTCATTTGAAATAGAGTACTTCAAACTCTCTGCTGGAATAATGGTTTAAAATGATTCAGAAGGAAAAGTATGGTTCCACCTACTGAATCAACACCACTGTCTTCACCACCTTGGATTTTCCTCTGACATCTGGCATCTGAAAGCCAATGATGTCTTACCCTGCTTAGTTTAGGA
>VZTV01028970.1:218-10769 GCA_013400875.1 Anhinga rufa
TAAAAATGACAACTGAAAGGTTTCAGTTCACTGTCTTTATCTCTGGCCCACAGAAAGGACATTGCTTTATCAATGCATAGGAAAGGCTGTTGCACTATATTTCATCAACCCAAATTCCCATATTTTTCTTTTTTTTTTTTTAGAATTTACTTTAGAGACTTAGTTTTGCTCTTTCAGTGTTAATATTCCTGCATGGAGATGCTCCTAATCTTTCCACTGACTTCATTATTTCTTCACTGGGCTGTGGATGTGCTCCTTATTGATTCTTTATATGTATGGAACTAAAGAAAATATAGATTCTGATTTTTATCAAGTTTTATCAAGTAAAGTTCAGACACAAAGATTGAACTTTAAATATAGTTGTTTTGGTGTGGGGTGAAGTCCTGCTTCCTCAAAGATGCTTAAGTTCATTTCTTCTTTGAGTAGTAGGTTTTTCTTTTCAGTTTCCCTTGCGGTAGATATCTTATGACTACCAGCACATCTCGTGTCCCTATTTCATTAGTGTCCCCATTTTCTAATTCCATTTATTCTTCAGGGTTTTTTGCTTTTTTTTTTTTTTTTGGTATTTACTTACTTCCTCAATTAATTCTTCCAGTTGAAGTAGCTGCCCACTGAAGTGCAAATACAGAATCATATTGCTTTCAAATTTGGGAGTTTCTTTGCAGTAGATGTAGCTTTTATCTATTATCACTTGCTCTTTGTGCAGCACATCATTACAATCAGAAACTGCAAAATGAACCAGCACATTGTTTATAAAGAAAAGTTCTTAGTCCTGAAAAGCTCAATTTTCTTGTTTTTGCGCTTTGTTGTTCCAAGCATATATTTTCTCTTTTGTATTTTCTTTTACATTTTCTTTAATCTTCTTAGAAACCATGTTGCTCTTCTTCTTGACCATTCTTTGACCAATAATGACAATTATGATATTTCTCTTCGTCTTCTCCATTGATCAAGAGAGGTATAGGCAAAAGTCAGCTGCTAGTGCTACTGAGATGCTAAAATCATGGCTTACTTTGCAAGAGTGGAAGGCAAAAACACTGGAGGAAAAAACCAAGAAGTTTTTATTAGGAAAGAAAGTTGTAATGTTCAAAACATTAGGCACCTCAAAAAGTCTCCTGAACTACAGATCAGGAGTACAGAGTGTTTTCCATGCTTTGAATGTAGATAGCTTTTTATCTGAATTTTCAGATCTTATTTCCTAGGAGAGGGGATTAATATGCTCGTAGTGGCAACAACTCCATTATTCTAAAGCTGCAAATATTAATCCCAGTCAGAAAGACTACCTTAGAGTCTACCCATACACCTCTCTAATCTGACAACACTGACACATTTAGTACTAATAATGGTGCAATTGTTAAATTGGTTATGTTAACTTTTTTCCCCAGATATGCCTGCTACATGGGATTAGAATGGTTCTTGTTTACCCTCTAATGTATGTAGCCTCACATACTATTTGTGAGGAGACTTAGTAAGCTTTGTAAGCTATCAGGTTTCTTTAGTATGTTTCCATAAGTATTGCCTTCCATGAACATCCATATGGATATGATTACTTCTTTTCTTTGTCAGGGTCTATTACTTTGCCTAGAGTTTATTCTGGGGCATCCAGCACACTCCTGAGGACATCTTTTTTTCACCTCCAGGTACCAATCATCTGATTGCTTATCAGGAATCCAAGTAGTTTTGAAAATTGCAAGAATGGCTCACTGGCTCCTTATCAATCATAGATTCTTCATGCTTTCTTCTTTTTCTTACTGATTAAACAGATCTCATTAATTTAATTTTTACCTGGAGTGTAGTATTTCTGTGATTTAGTCTTATTGTCAGGTTCCTCTGAATGTTAAAAACATAAACCATTTCACAGCTTGTGTCTGACTGTCTTCTTTTGCTCATCTGTTCCCTGCACATATAGAGTGAGTTTTGTTTGTCCTATTACCAGAGTTTTAGATTCATATTTCAACAACTAACATTTTTTTTGATGGCTTGCCTTTGGGAATTAGATAGTGGTCATCAACCACTTGGAGCCAGAGGCCAGAAGTTTGCTTTTTTCTGCGTCTGAGCACTGGCATTTCCAAGTGAGGCTCAGTGTTTGATCAGAACAGTGAGTATATCAGAAACCTCTGCAGAACACAGCAATGGTCAGGCGACTGTATGCTTTAATAACAATGCTGGGTCCTCAGCCTTTTTCTGAGTGTTATCTTCACTAATGGGTTTTGATCCCTAGTGAGCCACCTAGCCACGAGCTAGGTATAAAAACCCCAAACCTATTTGTGTTGTGTGTGCACGTGTATTGGTGATATTAGTGCACTTGTTTTGTTGCAGTAAGTCTGCATAATCTTAGGAAAAAATGTTCTTGCTCATGGGATTCAGCAGAGAGTTAGAATCCTTTCTTCAAAGAAAGAAAAGTGCCTGACAGAAGCAGTAAGTGGGATGATTTCCATTACATAGAAACTATTCTCTTTTTTCTCTTAAAGCAAAGCTGATTGAGCATAGTTTGTAAGAAGTGTGTATCTTGGCACATCAGGCAAAACCAGTTTCCTCTGCACAATTAATAAAACTTATATTAAGTTTATGTTCAGAGAAAAACTTAGATAAAGTTTATGTTCAGATCAATTAATTTCAAGCCCCCATTTGGAGTGTCTGGCAAATAAGCAAACAAAAACTTCTAAGAAATAGTGCTGGAGGGTAAAATAGGTCTGGCAGCTACCTCCCTTCCATAAAAGCCTTGGGGTAAGATTTGACAAAGAGGTTAGCATACACCAAAACTTTGTGCTGCTGCTAAATGCAAGTGTGCAAATGCCTGAGGGAAGGCTGAAGTACTGCAGGGGAAACTGCAGATGGAGATGTGATGTTAATTACAAATGCACCGTGGCCTTGTCCACAAAGGTATCAGGAAGCCATGTAGTAGAAAATGTGATTTCTACTGTATGAAGGAAGGAGGTGTATGAAGAAAAACTACATTTATTTTAAATTAATCATACCTTTTTCCAGGTTGAGAGACATTTTGATCAACCTAGAAGGCAGAAGTGTAATAAAGTAGAACGGTAATACTCATTCTCGTGGAATTAATTGATACAGTAATGATAAGTGTACCTCAGTGCTGCTGTTGTATTTGGGAGCTCCCACATGCCCTTCTGTACATACTTTCTCCTCTCTCCCTCCACACAGGCATTTGCATGGTTTTACTTCCCCTTGAAGTGATATTTTCCTCAAGAACAAAAATTTCAATAGCTACTACTAGAATGGAACTAGAGGGCTTTACAGTTGTGACTCAACATAGTATGTTAGCTAAACACAGGACAAAGCAATGTCAACACTAATGAAATCAGTTGAGAGAACACCCATGTCCCACCATGCCTTTCATATATTTTATAATGTAATCAATGGGGAATTTGTTTTTTAGAAAAAATGTGTTGTGCTCAAGAATACCTTTTCTTCTCTGGTAGAAGCCTTTTTTCTTTAAGATGCTGTGCTTTCTGGATATACTCTTTAACCTCACACAGTGATTTTCAGGTCTCTGTAGAGCCACACTGTTACCAGCATTAAGCATTCCTTTCATTTTACTGTAAAAAATTGACTCTGTGGAATTTCATACTTAGTCCCTTAATAATTTCCACATCACAAATGTGGGCATATTTTTTTTTCTCTAGCAAAGCAGGCTCTTCCAATCTTCTATAGTGCTACTAGGAATAATACAGCCCAAATTATGCAGAAAATCCAGAAGCAGAGATAAAACCTCATGAAAACACCATGTTTAAGCATGCTTGAAATTTGGAGATGTGCAACACAGACTGGACATTTGCAGGTGTCCTTATTCTCAATGGCTGCTGTTGTACACATCAGGCCTGATCTATGCCTGGTGAGATGTGGTGGATTGACCCTGGCTAGATGCCAGGTGCCCACCAAAGCCGCTCTATCACTCCCATCCTCAGCTGGACAGGGGAGAGAAAATATAACAAAAGGCTCGTGGGTTGAGATAAGTACAGGGAGAGATCACTCAGCAGTTAACATCACGGGAAAAAATAGACGCAGCTTGGGCCAATTAGTTTAATTTATTAACAATCAAATCAGAGTATGATAATGAGAAATAAAAGAAAATCTTAAAAGCACCTTCCCCCCACCCCTCCCTTCTTCCCAGGCTTAACTGCACTCCCTATTTTCTCTACCTCCTTCCCCCGAGCAGCACAGGGGGACGGGGTTGGAGTCACTTGATCACACATTGTCTCTGCTGCTCCTTCCTCCTGAGGTGAAGGACTCCTCACACTCTCCCCCTGCTCCAGTGTGGGGTCCCTCCCACGGAAGACAGTCCGTCATTAACATCTCCAAGGTAGGCCCTTCCCATGGGCTACAGTTCTTCATGAACTGCTCCAGCATGGGTCCTTTCCACAGGGTGCAGTCCTTCAGGAACAGGCTGCTCCAGCGTGGGTCCCCCACAGGGTCACAAGTCCTGCCAGCAAACCTGCTCCAGTGTGGGCTCCTCTCTCCACGGGTCCACAGGTCCTGCCAGGAGCCTGCTCCAGTGCGGGCTTCCCACAGGGTCACAGACTCCTTCAGGCATCAACCTGCTCCAGCGTGGGGTCCTCCACAGGCTGCAGGTGGATATCTACCCCACTGTTACCCTCAACAGGCTGCAAGGAGACAGCCTGCCTCACCATGGTCTTCACGGGCTGCAGGGGAATCTCTGCTCTGGTGGCTGGAGCACCTCCTCCCCCTCCTTCTTCACTGGCATTGGTGTCTGCAGGGTTGTTTCTCTCACAGATCCTTACATCTCTCTTCAGCTGCAATTGCTGTTGGTGTTGCACAGGTTTTTTTTCCCCTTCTTAAATACGTCATCTCAGAGGTGCTACTACTGTCGCTGGTAGGCTTGGCCTTGGCCAGTGGTGGGTCCATCTTGGAGCTGGCTGGCATTGGCTCTATCAGACATAGGGGAAGCTTCTAGCAGCTTCTCACAGAAGCCACCCCTGTAGCCCCCTCAGCTACCAAAACCTTGCCACACAAACCCAATATATGAGGTAAATTAGCCAAAAGACCTCCATTTCCTTTTCTGGGTTTTGGATCAGGTTGCTGTACATGCAGCTCTGTGTGCATGTGTACTGATTTTAATCTGTCACTCTTACATTTGGAGGTTAAGACAAAAAGTGTATTTCCCTTTTAAGAATGGTTATGTCATAAGCAGCATCCTACCCTTCACAATCTCATTTTTATCAACTCAGGATTATTGGCAAAATGCTTGTAAGACATCAACAGAGTAAGGCTGCCCTTGACATGTACCTTCATTCTCTTTCAAAAGATGCCTAATTGGTTCATTTAGTTTTAAAAGCAGTTTGAACAATTCTATTAGTTAATCTATTATTGGAAATGTGTGAAAGGGCTTTTAGATATAGCCATAGGAAAGCATGTTTTAATGCTCAGAATTTTTAGAAAGAAAATCTCATTTGAGAATCTTGCTTGATATATGTCCAAAGTGGACAATATAATAGTTTATATTTGAAAAGAGGACAATAATACCGCATGTGACAAAAGCAGAAGATATAACTAAGCTTACCCAGGTTATGGGGCTTGTGTAAGAAGGTATGGCACTCAAAATAGGTGGTGTGAGGGAAAAAGGCATGTTTTAGAAATAGCTGCAGTGGGAGGGAGAGAGAAGGTCTGAACTTTATGGGACACTCCAGCTTATGGAAAACAAAAAGAAAAAAGAAATAGGGCTCTGAAGGGTGGAGTGATGGGGGAGAGAAGATAAGGAAGATGTGGGTCTTGTACTTCCTTACTGTATCTGCAGTAGATGTGACCCTTAGGAAGTCAGAGCTTTGCTAAAAGAGGTATATAATAGCAGGAGTCTTTGTCAACTGGGGGAGAAGGAGACTTGGAGGCAAAATCAGAATTCTGGAAAAGAAAGAATGGATTTATCATGGGAAAAGTGTAGACAAGGGGAAAGAAATGAAGGAAGAGGTGTCTGGAAGAAACAGAGAATGGAAAAAGTGGAATAAGAGATGAATTGGGTGAATTTGAGAGGGTAGCTTTTCAAGGAGAGAGAGAGATAACTAGGAAAGGAAGCAGTATTAGAGGGGTGGATACAGGGGGATTTTCAGAGCAGGAAGGCAGGGAGGAATTAGAGATAAGGAAAGGTACAAAAGACGGAAGAGGAATCTCTTGGGAGAGTGGAAACATGAAGGAGGAGAGATAGTCGGGGGAAGGTCTAAGAGAGAAATAATTGTGACAGGAGAAAGAATAAGAGTAATAGAAAGGGAGGAATAGGGGAGGCAAACGAAGGAAAACCAGCAGATGGTAAGCTACAACAAGCACTCAGAGTATCTCTGACTGTGGTTGGCAGTAATGAATGTGCTTATGACTGAGCAGTTTACATTGATTGTCAATTTGGGAATGCTAAGGGTATCACTTCTTTGTCACTCCATATTGCTCTGTTATAACTGTACTTCATTCTCATGGATTTGGGTTGTCTAGAGGTACTAGTTTTCCTTTGTGGATCTTTTGGGGTTCACTACCTCTACAGTGCTGTGATAACCTACCGAAGCTGCCATCCATGGCTGAAATGCTTCTCTCTGAGCTTGCTTATCCGTAGAGTGTAAGTATTGTCACAATTTGCCTTAATCATGTTAGATGAGAAGAAAATACTGAGAATGGGTTTCTTTTTTATTACAACACTAAAATGTATGTGTTAGAAGTTACAGGAAATAACACCATTTACAAGAATTACAAAATAAATTTAACTTAGGCTGTTACAGCTGATGCAACAAATCCAGATATTTTAAATCCAAAGCATCTCATGCTTGTGTAAGAGAACTGTTACTTTCTCCTTTAGAAGGAGCAGAGCAGGTCAGTCTGAGTTCAGAGTGGCCTGAAGCTCTTCATATACTGAAATAATGATAGACATGGAAGAATGGAGGTTCAAAATATGGCCTTAATCCTCTTCTTCTTTCCTTTCTGAAAAAAAGAGTCAATATTCAAGTTTGATGGTTTCCTCTCAGAGGAACACTGTGCTGTAATTTGCTCAGCTCTGGAACAGCATTCTTAACAGGCATCCTCCTGTTCAGTGGTGGGGGTATTCTTTCTCATTGTTGGTTTATTCTTCTCATAAACTCAAATTGTTCTAGATTTGGGTGGGGGTTTTTGTTGGGTTTGGTTTTTTTTGTTTTTTTTTTGTTTTTTTTTTTTACATACAGTTTTGCTAATGCTGTGGTTATGAGAGAGATAACTATTCAAAAATTACTCTGCCATAGCCACAGGAGTGTGAAATGCCATCACAGGGAAGGGTGATACAAAGATGATGACCCCCTTGAGCCTTGTGAAACATGTGAACTCAGTGCAGTGAAGTGCAGCTCATGGTGGGAATCACCTGGGGCTGATGTTGCTTCCCTGGAGCCACAGATATCTGGAGTAGTCTGGAATATGCAGCCATTGTCAGTTCCTGTGAATTATGCCTCTAACTCTTCCTCTGGTTTTCTCTCCAATTAATATAGTAAGTTCTGTGGCTTTTATCAATGTAAGATATTCAGTTGTAAATTCCAAAAGACTGCAGCTACTTTTACTGTTGTTGATTTCTCTCTTATGAAATAAGAGTTGTGTTGTGTTCTAAAGTGGTTCATTTGGACAACAGCCTGGGACACAGACTTCTTTGTACAGGCCTAAGATCTTTGTACTCTTTCCTTCTTTACCTGTTGGAGTAGACTAAGCAGAATGTAATCTTGTTTTTTTGGTTTATACCTATACAACACAAGTTGTTTGTATTCACCCTGCTGTATTCTACAATTGATTCTGCAAAGAATTTGTTCTTTGTTCACACAGAATCACAGAATGGTAGGGGTTGGAAGGGACCTTAAGAGATCATCCTGTCCAACCCCCCTGCGTGAGCAGGCACACCTAGAGCAGGGGGCACAGGACCGCGTCCAGGCGGGGTTTGAATGTCTCCAGGGAAGGAGACTCCACAACCTCTCTGGGCAGCCTGTTCCACGGCTCTCTCATCCTCACAGGAAACAAGTTTTTTCTCATATTTAAGTGGAACCTCCTGTGTTCCAACTTGTGTCCTGCACCTATATTACTCTCTTTTTCTTTTATACCACTAGACTATCATCCTTATAAACCTTAGTATCTTGTTTCAGTTTTTTCCTCTGTGGATTTTCTCAGGTGCATGAATGAACAACCTAAATGGCACTTTAAAGAAAAGATGGCTATCAGAGATATTTGTACATAAATGTAGATTTATTTATTTATTTTTTACTTCTGCCTGTTGGAGGTCTGCTTGAAGAATTAAGTAAATGATTATTTTTATGCTTTTTTTTTTTTTTTTCCTTTTATTTTTCCTTCCCAGAGCAACAAGCTGGCCAAGCTGGGCTTTATTCTGACTGTGTTGACAAGTTCCACTTACAGAGCCGCTCCTCAAATTCTACTTCATATGTTTTTGTCCCTTTGCCTTTTAAAAAATTACAACCTCTTAAAAGAGAGAGAGAACATGGGCTTAGTTTTAACTCAATAACTTTTTTAAGTACTTTTCCCACAGTACAATTACAAATTGTATTTTTACCAACTTTAGAATCATATTTAGTCCATGAACTTGTTTAAGAGATTAGATCAGTACTGCAAGTTTTATTGTTTTGTTGATTTCTTTTCCGTGGTAATGTAATTGACAGGAGCTGATAAGCCTGTAAACTCAAAAATAAATATTGAGTGTACTTCCAAACTTATAGCCCATTCATCTTCATCTGTGGTGTTGTCTGTTGTCCCTGTGAAGAATTATTCAGAGCTAGTGATGCTCTTGCTCCTGATATGAACCCTGTCCTGTACTTTTACAGAATGATGTGAACAATTGCTGCTCTTGCATATTTTCCAAAACCATTATACTTTTCATTGTCTTCTTTACCAATGTTCTGGGCCCTGATTTTCAGAGCGTGACTTTGTGCCTTTCCCCACTTGCATGGCAGTATACTGTCCCCTTCCACTTTTCTTTTGCATGGATATTCTTCCAAAGGAAAATTCTTATTACTTATTCTTATTATCAAAATTCACCTTGTAGTCCTCTAAATTTTCTTGTCCTGAACACAACACAATTGTCAGTTCTACTCAAAGATAGCCAAATTATTTTTTAAAAAAATAAGTATATAGTTCTAGGACAGTGCTTCAAAGCTGTATTGCATCTTTCTTACTAATTTTTTGTTGATAAAGCAGAAAGTAGTGTTTACATTTGGTTTAGTTACCATCTATGCTCCCAAGGAGTTTGAGCCAAGCGGCAAGCAGTCTTAATTGAGCTCCTGCCTGCCCCATCCTGCAAACCTGAGATTCCACCAGGTATATTCTCTTGCTGTCAACAAAGCCATGATTCTACACTCCTGTTAATGAGTCCAGCTTGCCCCAGTGCAGCAGTTTTCTCTCCAGCTGCCTGCTTGTGTGCCTGAGTGGGACTGGATCTCCATCTCTTTTTACTATATTGCTTAGGTTACAGTAAGTATGTAACAGATATCTCCATCACTGGCAACTTTGACAGGAATCTGTCAATGACTTTTTTATGTTTGATCTGTTTTAGTGTGTTGTCTTCATGCTGACAGTCTAAATTAAACTAAAAGCAGTGGAAGAAAAAGTGCATACTTACCATAAGAAAATAAACAAATTACGAAGTCTGCAATTGTCTCTTCGCTATGGAAAATTCTCATAGGGACTAAACTATTGGATAGTTGCATCTTAATATATTTAACTCTCTTGTTTCTTATAGTGCTGACACTTTTAGGCATATCACTCCTGAAGATTAAATACAATATAAATATTTTATAATACAGTAATGACTATATTCTCACATACCGATTTCCTGAAGGCTGCTCCTGGAAAATTAGACTGAGAGTAATTCTAGTTTATGAAAAGACCTTCCTGGTGTTTATGATATTGCACAGTTGCAAAAGAAGGTTATCACTATACTTCAAACATTCAATGTGGTAAGTGCAGAAAATAAATAACTCTGACTGCAGAAACACAATTTTATAACTATAAATTATTGGACCATAAATTACCTTCCTGGAAAACATACTTTTAGTCTGGAATTCTCTTCCAAGGAATCTTTATGATCTCATTAGGTTCCCCCTTTGCAGAAGAAATTTAAATAATTTAGCTTTTGATTACTAATTCATAGCAAAGTAATTTGAGAATGTTTACATTCTATAAAGCTCATCCATTAAATTATTTATCATCTGATATAATTTCAGTAGGCATTTGTTTAATTTTTTATGCTTTACATACAATGCCATTAGCACAATACCCCACAGCGTAGATTGCTGTAGAGTTCTATAGTATTTTTAAGCAGAAAGATACAGATTAATATTTTCAAACAATATAACTTTGCTTGTCCCTTCTGCTTCTATCTCACCACATACCTTGTTGATAATATGTACTGTGACCTCATACTACATTTACCACTGGAAATTACTACAGGATGGAAAGAGAATCAAATGTATAATACTTCTGACAAGAGGGTTTTATAGTGGCTATTTAATCTTGTTTGCAGCAGCAGAACTTGGCATGTTTCCAGTGAAGTACTTGGAGAATCAGCTCAAAGGT